>JANAVB010035417.1:3185133-3207633 GCA_029216955.1 Iris pallida | reverse complement strand
CTTTATTAAACTTGAAATAAATACAACTGGAATTTAAATGTACTGAAATAAATATCTGAATTCAAATAACAGAGTTTTAAATAAACAACAAAGCTGGAAAAAGAAAAAGCTATCTAATCAGCCGGCTCATCGGCCTCAGTCCCAATGTCCTCCAATGGGGACTCTGGCAGCACTACAGGGTACAGAACGGGGTCATAGTAACTGCTGTATAACAGTTCAGCATCCTCAATGTCCCCTAAAAATGTATCTCCAGTCAGAAGGGAGCAAAGTATAATTCATGCTAATTTAAACAGTTAAAATAAATAATAGGATCATGTACTTTTAAACAGTTTAGAAATGAACAGTTTTCTAGCAGTAAAACAGTATGATTTGAATAGACAGAATATGACCGGCTTGGGATGTACAGTTGTATCCTATTGATACGATTCGGCTTATCCGTGTGTATGAGGGGTAAGCTAATACTGGCCTAAGTTACAGTTGGATGTGGTCATAAACATTACTCTATTCCCAGTCCCCAATCAGTAGTAGTTGCAGTCAGTACTCTCAGGGAGAGTTTCGTGTTTCATCGTGGTTTAAACTTGCAATAAAATGATTATTAAAATAATTGTAAACTAACACAAACTATACTTGCCTAAAAATAGACTGGACTGGAGAGGATGAAGACTTCGAGATGGGAATTTAGGATCGTCCTCGAATTCCTACATTCGAGAAATTGACTCAGAAACCAGGGTTACCAATCTAGCTACGCTAGTTGAAATCTCTAATTGTGTCCTAATCCATTTTAATTCTTTATTAATAAAACACGAACAAAAACACGATTATTGGTGCGTTGAATTAATAACGAGAGAAAAGATCGTTTAAACTTTGTATTTTGGAAAACTCGTCGATACCAATTTAATTGATTAAAACTTTGTATTTTTGTAATTATAAATATAAAACTAAATTTCTTATTTTAGTGAGAAATACATGATCGTTAGTTAATATTAAAACTTATGATTTTAGGTGAGAAAATCTTTATTAATTTTTTATATGAAAATAACTTTTATTTAGATTTATTCGTACGCTACGAAAACTCACAAAATCAGCAAATAACCAAAAATCCTACGCTACCAAATTACAGTTACAGAACTAACAACCAGCTGGGCTTATGCCCATTACAATTTATTTGCATAAATTAAAATAAGACAAAAACGGTCGTTAGTTCTAAACTTCCTATAAATTAAATATGAATAAATAAATAGTACTAATAAAATAAGTTAAATATAAATATTTGATGAGTCTCAGATATGGTCCAATCGTCAACTAGGCTAATGTCTCAACGTCCGGGCGAAGCCGGTTTCGTTTGCACTTAGCCGGGGCCCAGTGACCGATATGGTCGTCGCCCAAAATCCAAAATATTTAATATAATTCCGAAATCCATTTTGAAATCATTTTTAAAATATAATTGAATTTACGGAAAAATTCGGCAGCATCTCCTCTGTTTTTGGTCAACCCAAAAACTGGAAAATATGCCAATCTTTTTTCTGCAAATCCCAAACCAGGGAATCCCAAAATATATATTAAAAATAATCCATAACCAATCCACAGATTAATTCGGAACGACCCGAACCAAATTCGGGAATCCGAATCCAACCAAAACATTCACAACACGCTACCGGAAATATCCGGAAGCTAAACATATTGAAATCCATTTTCCGAAAAGTTTCGAAAAATCAAAACAACCAACAGAACCTTTCCGAAGGTTCCGAAATTACGACGTCGCTAAAAATCGAATTCCCGGGAGGGAATTGTGGTGCCCCTACATCGTGCCCCGTACTCTGTCCATGGGTGTGCGCGAGAAAGGAACACTGTCGCTATCGATTCGGTCGGGACCGATAGGTCGGGATCGGCCGAGTCGATCGAACGGGAACGGTTGAATTAAGATCCATTCCTCGTTATGGAATGTCTTCTTCGGAACCAAGTCCCATATTCAGCGGGTTATGCCTCGAGGATTGACTCTGCGGCTGAGTCGAGAGAGACCTTCCGTTGCTCTGCTTTTCATGCCGCTTGCGTTGGTTTTGGCTTTATTTTCTGAATGCGCTTTCGTGAATGATTTCGATGGTTTTCATGGCTTGCATTTCGAACTCGCATTTCTATCGAACTCCTTGAATAATGCAGTATTCTAATCGGTTGCTTGTGCGATTTCAGGTGATCGCGTAGGCGACGTCTAGCGCAACCAGCAAGTTCTCCCGCCGAAGTGAACTCAAGGTGAGTGGCTGACCCTTCTCTTTTCGACCCCTTCTTAAGTAAATCGATAGTGTTATTGCGAAAGAAAGAATGAACGCAAGGGCACGAGCACGGTAAAATGATTAAGTTTTAAAGAGAACGAAGGCTACACCTTAATAACTGAATAATGTCTTAATTCGGTCATTGGACAACTTGTCGACAAGGAGAAAGTTTCCTCGAGCGATAACCCGGGGCCACGGGATCGACTCGGCCTAGGAGGAAACACGTATAGTTGTGCTGGATGATAGCACGGGTTAAGGGGACTTGCAGCGGGGCTCGCTACTTGCGCTGCAAGGGCCCCGGCTAACAAAGCTATAAGTCCAGGATGGCTTGTGGTGTCAGTGACCAACCACACGTAATATTGCACTTGGCATGAAAAATGATAACAATTGACAGGAAAGAACATGGTAAGTCTCATAAGGCGCGGCGCGGCCCGCCGTGGGTAAGTTCCAACGTGAATTACATTATGCTTGTCATTTCTACTTGAAATTTATTAGGATGGTTAGAAACATTCATGAACTAAGTCATATAAACTCATTCAACCAAATGAGAGCTTGGAACTTAACTTGCCACGCACCAGTACAAAGTGTAATGTACTGATCCTCGCTCTCCACGCAGGTACCCCGAACCACGAAGGGCGTGCCACCTAAAATCCCAAGGCGGCGTGGACACTTTTGAAGCCTCGTCCGTACAAAGGCTTGTTCTGGATTCCTTTTGAAGAAGACCCGCACTCAGTCCAAGAAGAGATGGCTCGACTGCCTCGATAGCAGGTGGAAAGATGTTATATTTTGCTTGTAAAAAGGGGATGTAATGTATGGAACGACTATCTCATCGGCGTTCGTTTTGTAAGTCGAGTCATATTGTAGCCCGCGCGGCAATGATTGTAAAGGAGTCTATGTAAAGTTTTATTATCATCAATAAAAAAGTCTATTTCTATTTCAAATGTGTCATTCAATTTCTCTGCGTACTCTAACTTGACGTTGTGTTTCGGATAACCTTATAACTATGCCTTGTGCGATCGCAACTTAGGTTCGTACGGCATCACGCCCGGGGGACGACTATCGATTCTACGGAATGGGGCGTGACATAATGGTATCAGAGCACGGCTTTACATCCTTTGACCTCGCATCGATGAGATATGTTGTTCCATACAATGAGTCCGTAATATTTTGTGACTGATGTGTTTGCCTTCGTATCGCAGAAGTGACGGAACCTACGGGCGAGCAAGAACAGAGCGCTTCAAGCGGCTCTAGTAGTTCGCATCGTCGGCGGGCCGGACCTTCTAACGATACAATCGAAAGGATGCTGCGTATGATGGAGGCGCAGCAAAACCAGTCCGAGAACCGGCATCAGCAGGTAGAGGAACGACAGGCCCAGTTCGAAGCTCGCTTCGAAGCTCGCTTTGATGCACATGCCAAGCTTCAGCAAAAGCAGTTAGATACCCTGCAGCAGATCGTCCAGACAATGGCGGCCAACGGAAATTCTGCGACTGCGCCCACCGTCACCGTACCTGCTGCCACCGTGCCGACGACCCAATCCCGATTGAGGAGACCGAGCGTCAACCAGCGGCACCGAAAAAGTACAACTTTGAAGTGTCAGAATTCAAAAAGGCGTGCCGTACTTCTTTCACGGGCCCTTCCATGGCGATAGACTGGTTGGAGGAACTGGAAGATCACTTTGAGCTACTTGGTATTGAAGAATCTAAGCAAGTCGCCTGCTCACAACTTCAACTACGGTTGAACGCGCACGACTGGTGGGGTATACACAAGCGAGCGATCCGACCGGACAACACCACCGTGCCGATCTCTTGGGCCACGTTCGTAAAGCTTTCGAAGTCCAGTACCTTCCGTCAGCCGTTCTTCAAGCGAAGGAGAATGAATTCATGCAGTTGAAGCAAGGGAGCAGGACAGTGGAACAGTACGCCGCAGAATTCAATAAGTTGTCTAAGTTCGCTGGCCAGTTTCTGCCTACTGAAGAGTGCCGTGTGCGACGGTTCGAAGTGGGTCTGCGACACTCTATCGGTGCGCATGTCGGCGTCCCGGAGTACAAGACCATGGGCGAGGCTCTGAACCACGCTCTCCGCCTTGAGAGCCTGCATCCTTACGGTGCTGCCGACGTTGTGCGTCACTCAAATCACAAACGTCCTAGCTATACGGGAGGCAACAATTTTGCGTCAAAGCGTCCAAACAACGGTGGCTACAAAGGACAGAACCCATCTCCTCCCTGCGCCAAGTGCAACCACTACGGGCACACTGAAAGGGACTGTGCTGTCTTAGACGGGGGATGCTTCTTTTGCGGAAAAAGGGGGCACCAAATGGCGGATTGCTGGGCTCGGAGACAAAATTATAATGCACCACCACGACAACACCATCAAGAGAATCGAGGGCAAGCGCCTCGACCTCCTCCGTCCACTCAACCCGTACCACAAAATGGCCGAGACCGTCGCCCCAACACTCAGGGCCGCGTCTACGCCATGACTCGAGACGAAGCACTGGCATCAGATACGGTAGTGTCAGGTATACTAAAATTTAATAATGTGCCTGCTCGTGTCTTATTTGATTCAGGCGCTTCGCATAGTTTTATATCGGCGGACTTTACCGCCGAGCACAAATTTTCTGTAATATCATTAGATCTCGACCTTAGCGTAAGCACGCCTTCGGGCACACCAATTCTCACAAACTTAGCTTACGCCGGCGGGATTATCTGTATCGGCGGTCAAAAGATCGGTTTTGATGTGATAGTTCTAGACATGAAGGACTTTGACATCATTCTGGGAATGGACTGGCTCGGGCCGTGCAACGCAACCATAGACTGCGCTGGAAAGAGGGTCACATTCCGCATGCCAGGAGTGCCTGAATTCTGCTACTCGTGTGGTGAGGCGTCGCCGACCTGCATGGTGATCTCCGCAATATCTGCTCGACGGATGCTGCATTCCGGGTGCGAAGGCTACCTAGCTTCTGTTCGAGACATGCGACAGGATGGTGCAAACGGGTCAGACCGACGTTGTGGCAGAATTCCCAGACGTGTTCCCGGACGAGCTACCCGCATGCCGCCCGATCGAGAAATAGAGTTCACCATCGACACATTCCCCGACATCCGGCCGATCTCGAAGGCTCCGTACAGAATGGCCCCTGCAGAATTGAAAGAATTGAAAGTACAGCTTCAGGAATTGCTAGACAGAGGGTTTATCCGTCCGAGTGTCTCGCCGTGGGTGCGCCCGTGCTATTCGTGAAGAAGAAGGATGGATCAATGCGGCTCTGCATCGACTATCGAGAATTGAACAAAGCCACCGTCCGAAACAAATACCCCTGCCCCGCATCGACGACTTGTTCGACCAGCTCCAAGGTGCAACGGTATTTTCGAAGATTGATCTACGATCGGGTTATCACCAACTCAAAGTCAAGCCAGATGACGTGCCGAAGTCTGCCTTTCGCACTCGTTACGGCCACTACGAGTTCTTGGTAATGCCGTTCGGTCTGACAAACGCCCCTGCCGTCTTCATGGATCTAATGAATCGGGTGTTCCGTCCGTTCGTTGACAAGTTCGTAGTAGTCTTCATCGACGACATCCTCGTCTACTCAAAGGATCGAGCGCAACATGCAGAGCATCTGCGGACGGTACTCTAAACCCTTCGAGAGAATCAGTTGTACGCGAAGATGAGCAAGTGCGAGTTCTGGCTGAACAGCGTCTCATTCCTTGGGCACATCATCTCCGCCGCGGGCATCGCAGTCGATCCGAAGAAAGTCGAGGCAGTTGCTGATTGGAAACGGCCCGTATCAGTTAGCGAAATTCGAAGCTTCCTAGGCTTGGCGGGATACTACCGACGCTTCGTGAAGGACTTCGCGAAGATTGCATCGCCGTTGACTCGCCTCACCCAGAAAGGAGTCGCATTCAAGTGGTCAGACGACTGTGAAGCTTCCTTCAGGAGCTCAAACAACGGCTCGTTTCGGCCCCGATACTTGCTCTTCCTGAAGGGACGGAGGGATTTCAAATCTTCAGCGATGCTTCTGGCCAGGGCTTGGGGTGTGTGCTCATGCAGCGGGATAAGGTGATATCTTTTGCTTCCCGGCAGTTGAAGCCGCACGAGAAGAACTACCCCACGTACGACCTAGAATTAGCGGCGATTGTGTTTGCGTTAAAATTGTGGCGTCACTATCTCTATGGCGTGGCGTGCAGGATTTATACGGACCACAAAAGCCTCAAGTATCTCTTCACCCAGAAAGAATTGAATTTACGGCAGAGGCGATGGCTCGAGCTGATCAAAGACTATGACTTATCAATCGACTACACGCCGGGCAAGGGAAATGTGGTAGCGGATGCGCTGAGCCGGAAGTACTTGGCTTCATTATGTATCAACAACCGACTGCTGCGTGACTTGGAAGGAATGGGCATCGAGCTTCGAGTTCGTTTCAGAGACGTGAAACTGGCGCAACTGCGGGGGAACCGAGCCTACTGGAGAGGATCAAGTCTGCACAGAAGGACGACCCCTACCTGGAGAAGATGCGGAAGCTGATATCGACAGGAAAAGCGTCTGACTTTGCAGAGGACGAGTCGGGAGTGTTGCGCGTGAAGGGACGGCTATGCGTACCGGACGACGTAGAACTCAGAAAGGAGATAATGACGGAGGCACACTATGCAAAATATTCCTTGCATCCTGGCAGCACCAAGATGTATAAGGACCTCCGCGTTGTCTTTTGGTGGCACGGTATGAAGAGGGACGTAGCGCTCTTTGTGTCAAAATGTATGGCCTGTCAGCAAGTCAAAGCCGAGCACCAGCGACCGGCGGAGAGATGCAGAACCTTGCCATTCCAGAGTGGAAATGGGATCACATCACTATGGACTTCGTTGTTGGCTTGCCGAGGACGCCGCGGGGAAATGACGCCGTCTGGGTCATCGTCGATCGACTAACCAAGTCAGCGCACTTTATCGCCATCAAAGTTACTTGGAGCGTCGACCGCCTTGCTCAGATATATCTTGATGAAATAGTTCGGCTGCACGGGGTCCCAGTTTCATCGTCTCGGATCGGGATGGACGGTTCGTAGTACATTTCTGGAGTAGTCTACATTCAGCACTGGACCAAGTTGAAGTTCAGCTCAGCTTATCATCCTCAGACTGACGGCCAAACAGAGCGGGTGAACCAAATTCTCGAAGACATGTTGCGACTCTGTGCTATCGACTTGAAGTCAAGTTGGGACGTCCATCTACCGCTGGCCGAGTTTGCATACAACAACAGCTATCAGTCCAGCATCCAAATGGCGCCGTATGAAGCTTTGTACGGCCGGAAGTGTAGATCGCCCATTTGCTGGGATAAAGTCGGAGAACAGCAGATACTTGGTCCGGAGCTGGTGGAGTAGACGGTACAGAAGGTCAAGTTGATACGAGAAAGATTGAAGATAGCACAAAGCAGGCAGAAAAGCTATGCCGACACGCACCGACGCCCCCTCGAGTTCTCGGAAGGCGACCATGTATTCCTGAAGGTGATGCCTATGCGTGGAGTATCCCGGTTCGGTGCAAAGGAAAGTTGAGCCCAAGATTTGTTGGCCCGTTCGAAATATTGAAGCGAGTGGCCCCGGTAGCTTACCAACTCGCCTTGCCGCCGACATTGTCAGAGGTACATGACGTCTTCCACGTCTCGCAATTGCGGAAGTACGTGCACGATCCGGGGCAAATGGTAGAGTTGGGTAAGCTGGACCTGAAGGCGGACTTATCATATGTCGAAGAGCCGGTACAAATCTTGGAGCGCAAGGATAAACTTCTCCGTAACCGTGCTATTCCTCTAGTCCGCGTCCTCTGGAGAAACCATTCGGTCGAGGAGTCGACATGGGAGCTTGAGTCTGAAATGAAGGAGAAGTTCCCTTCATTGTTCTCGTAGAGGTAGGTTCTATTCTTAAGTTTCGAGGACGAAACTTTTTCTTAGTTGGTTATGGTGTAGTGCCCCATCCCTACATCGTGCCCCGTACTCTGTCCACGGGGTGCGCGAGAAAGAACACTGTCGCTATCGATTCGGTCGGGACCGATAGGTCGGGATCGGCCGAGTCGATCGAACGGGAACGGTTGAATTAAGATCCATTCCTCGTTATGGAATGTCTTCTTCGGAACCAAGTCCCATATTCAGCGGGTTGCGCCTCGAGGATTGACTCTGCGGCTGAGTCGGGAGAGACCTCCCGTTGCTCTGCTTTTTACGCCGCTTGCGTTGGTTTTGGCTTTGTTTTCTGAATGCGCTTTCGTGAATGTTTTCGATGGTTTTCATGGCTTGTACTTCGAACTCGCATTTCCTATCGAACTCCTTGAATAATGCAGTGTTCTAATCGGTTGCTTGTGCGATTTCAGGTGATCGCGTAGGCGACGTCTAGCGCAACCAGCAAGTTCTCCCGCCGAAGTGAACTCAAGGTGAGTGGCTGACCCTTCTCTTCTCGACCCCTTCTTAAGTAAATCGATAGTGTTGTTGCGAAAGAAAGAATGAACGCAAGGGCACGAGCACGGTAAAATGATTAAGTTTCAAAGAGAACGAAGGCTACACCTTAATAACTGAATAATGTCTTAACTCGGTCATTGGACAACTTGTCGACAAGGAGAAAGTTTCCTCGAGCGATAACCCGGGGCCACGGGATCGACTCAGCCTAGGAGGAAATACGGTATAGCTGTGCTGGATGATAGCACGGGTTAAGCGGGGACTTGCAGCGGGGCTCGCTACTTGCGCTGCAAGGGCCCCGGCTAACAAAGCTATAAGTCCAGGATGGCTTGTGGTGTCAGTGACCAACCACACGTAATTTGTACTTGGCATGAAAAATGATAACAATTGACAGGAAAGAACATGGTAAGTCTCATAAGGCACGGCGTGGCCCGCCGTGGGTAAGTTCCAACGTGAATTACATTATGCTTGTCATTTCTCACTTGAAATTTATTAGGATGGTTAGAAACATTCATGAACTAAGTCATATAAACTCATTCAATCAAATGAGAGCTTGGAACTTAACTTGCCACGCACCAGTACAAAGTGTAATGTACTGATCCTCGCTCTCCACGCAGGTACCCCGAACCACAAAGGGCGTGCCACCTAAAATCCCAAGGCGACGTGGACTTTTGAAGCCTCGTCCGTGCAAAGGCTTGTTCTTGATTCCTTTTGAAGAAGACCCGCACTCAGTCCAAAAGAAGATGGCGGCTCGACTCGCCTCGATAGCAGGTGGAAAGATGTTATTTTGCTTGTAAAAAGGAGATGTAATGTATGGAACGACTATCTCATCGGCGTTCGTTTTGTAAGTCGAGTCATATTGTAGCCCGCACGGCAATGATTGTAAAGAGTCTATGTAAAGTTTTATTATCATCAATAAAAAAGTCTATTTCTATTTCAAATGTGTCATTCAATTTCTCTGCGTACTCTAACTTGACGTTGTGTTTCGGATAACCTTATAACTATGCCTTGTGCGATCGCAACTTAGGTTCGCACGGCATCACGCCCGGGGGACGACTATCGATTCTACGGAATCGGGGCGTGACAGGAATCGGGGACCAATCTCATCATAGACTGAAGAAAAATGGGACGGGACAGAGGTTATACCTTGGGTTGCTCGGCTAGAGCTCTCAGATGCAAGTTATAGAAAAAGAAAGACGGGAACAGCAAGTCGGGAATAGCCGAAATGTTGGGCAGTGCTGGACGAGGCCACGAGAGCGCGGGAAGGCGCTGCGGAAACGACGAAGGGGCGCTGGGAACCGGGGGCGCTGCCTCGGGGACGGGCGCTGCCTCCGAGACGGGCGCGGGGCTGGATCGGGTCGGGAAGACCGCTGGGGTCGCCGAAAGTGAAGGGGGCACGCTGGAGGCGGGGCCGGCGGCCGCTGCTGGGGGCGCCGGCGCACAGGGGGTCGGCCGGAGCTGCGCCGGGGAGGGCGAAGGTGTACCGGGGAGGGGCGCCGCGTTGGGAGGTCGGCTAGGGGGCTCCGGCGCTCGGATCCGCGGAGAGGGGCGGACAAGGGGAGGAGGCCGGCGGGAGGTGTCGGGGTCCGGGCCTAAGGGCGCCGCTGGGAACTTCGGGAGGGAAAGGGGTTTTGAGGGATTTGAGCTCTTGTGAACGAGAGAGAGTGAGGAGGTTGCTCTCTGGTGGAGAGTTTGAGAGTTTTAGTCTTCAGGTGAAGAGTTGAGGGGAAGTGAATGGGAGTTATAAGAGGAGAAGTGGGGAATGAGTTTATGGTTGTGAGGATTCATGGGGAAAAATGTAAGGAGAGGAGTGAACGTGAGAAGGGGTAAGTGCTGGTCCTTCGTGGACCAGCTCATAGAAGGAAAATATTATTTTTTTATATAGAAAGAATTCAGAATTCAAGAGAATCGGATTGGGTCTGGGTTCGGGCTCGGGTCTGGGTCAACATCCAAAAGTCCATGTTTTTAATTTTTGAAAATTATTTTAACACTCAAAAAATAATACTAATAATTATAATAATATAATAATAATATAATACTAATATTAATTAACAAAAATTGGGTTTCACAATCTTCCCTCCTTAGAAAATTTTGTCCTCGAAATTAAAGGCAGGGTAGGAGAATCAAACAGGTACGGGTACCACGCCCGTAATTCAGGTCCAACAATAAGAATTTTAAGGCAGTCGTGGATGAGACGGTTTAGGGATAAGTTTCATTTATGATATCATCCATGTAAAAAATATAAAAGCGAACCAAAGTACACGAGGTTGATCAGACCATCATGCACCGGTCCTGATTAGATAATATATTAGTGGGTGCACCCAAAAATACTGTCATGATCAAGCTTGATAAAGAGATAGCTTGCAAAACTAGGCTGACTTAGCAGCATCAGTCAAGTTTAGAACGAAAAGATAAGAAATAGGAGTTTATGTGATGGCTCAAATTCTGATCTTCTTCTCACCTCTGACTACGCTTGCAATTGGTTTCTCTGGTACTGAAAGGTTGAGTCCAATCTTCAGCTCTAAAGTATCCAAAATGTGACTCGGATCCAGATTTTAGCGTCTGAGCTGTGATACGTAGAAGACGTTGTGCACTCTCTCAAGATTAGCTGGTAGAGCTAACCGGTACACTTCTTCCAACTCGTCTTAAAACTTCAAATGGCCTGATGTACCTGGCCTCAATTTCCCAGTTCTGTCAAAACTGATCATTCCTCTGGTAGGAGAAAACTTCACAGTAATGCTATCTCCTTCTTCAAACTCCACTGGTCGACGACTACTATCGACCCTATGCTTCTGTCTGTCTTGGACAATCCTGAGCTTACATTCACCTTCTCTACTGCGTCAGTCACATCTCTGGACCCAGCAGTACTCTTTCTCCTACGTCGTCCCATGCAAGTGGTGTACGACAACAACGTCCATAGAGAGTTTCAAATAGAATCATACCAAATGCTGGCTTGGTAGCTGTTGTCGTAAGAGAACTCTACCAAGTGTAAATGATCTTCTCAAGACCCTCCAAACTCCAATACGCAAAATCTCGGTATGTTTCAGGCGTCTGGATTGTCTTCTCTGATTTTCCATCTGTCTGGGAGTGACAGGTAATGTTGAACTTTAATTGTGTTCCCAAGCTGTCATGTAAACTCTTCCAAAAGTGAGAGATAAATCTCGTATCTCTGTCAGATACAATACTCACCGGAACTCCATGAATCCGGTAGATGTGTCGTATGTACAGTGCTGCCAACTTCTCGGTGGATAAACTAACCTTGAATGGGATAAAGTCAGTTGACTTCGTCAGTCGGTCCACGATAACCCAAATGGCATCCTTCCTCCTTGGGATCGGGACAGTCCCGACACAAAATCATCGTTATGTGCTCCCATTTCCACTCCAGAATGTCAAGCGGCTGCAATAGTCCTGCTGGTCTCTGTCTGCTAGCTTTTACTTGCTGTCAAATTAAACATCTAGCCACATACCTGGATACTTCCTTCTTATTCCGTACCATCATACTATTGTGCGCATATTCCGGTATATTTTGTTGGCTCCAGGGTGTATGGAATACTACGACTGGTGCGCTTCTTGCATCAGCTCGTTCCTCAGTTCGCCAGTTGGTACGAAAAGCCTCGTACCATTCTTCAGTGCTCCGTCGCTGGCGATTGAGAATCCTTCAAGTGTCCCTGCCAGCACTTGGTCTCTAAGTTTACAAAGCGTCTCGTCTTGGAATTGTGCCTCCTTGACTCTGTCCATCAGACTCGAACGCACTTGCAACTGCATCAATGATGATTCATCTCCTGGTACGATGGCTTCTCTTCCAAGTTTCTTCATCTCTTCTTCTGGCAGTACAATCTCCAATCCAAGCTTCTCCATGTCCTCCAGCAAATGACGCTCCTTGGTCAAGAACATTGCCATCGGGTATCGACTAAGTGCATCTGCAACAACATTAGCCTTACCCGGATGATACTGTAGGTTGATGTCAAATCCTTCATCAGCTCCAGCCATCGTCTCTGTCTCATGTTCAGCTCCTTCTGAGTGAAAACATATTTCAGACTTTTGTGGTCTGTAAATATTTCCACTTCTCTCCATACAGGTAGTGCTTCCATAGCTTCAAACAAATATCATCGCTGCCAGCTCCAAATCATGTGTGGGATAGTTCTTCTCATGAGTCTGTAATTGCCTAGATGCATAAGCAATCACTTTCCCGTGTTGTTGAAGAACGCAGCCCAGTCCCTTACCGGAAGCATCACTATAAATTGAGAAACCGCCGGTACCTGCGGGTAGCGCAAGTATCGGCGCTGTTGTAAGCCTCTTCTTCAGTTCCTCAAAAGCTGACTGGCAAGCTTCAGACCAATGAATTCCTCGTTTCTGGTAAGCTTCGTCATTGGTTCAGCAATCTTGGAGAAATCCTTCACAAACTTCCGGTAGTAGCCAGCCAAACCCAAAAAGCTTCTGATCTCTGCAACCGAGCTTGGTGCAGTCCACTTCTCAATAGCAGCTATCTTCTTTGGATCCACCGAAATTCCTTTTCCTGTGATAACATGGCCCAAAAATTCTACTTTGCCAAAAAGAATTCACATTTGGATAGCTTACTATAGAGCTTCTCCTTCCACAAAGTTTCCAGAACTTTCCCGAGGTGCTCTTCGTGCTCCTCTTCCGTCTTTGAATAGATCAGAATGTCATTGAAGAAGACAATGACAATTTGATCTAGATATTCATGGAAAACCTTGTTCACAAGGTTCATGAATATTGCAGGAGCATTCGTCAGTCCAAACGGCATGTCCAAGAATCCAAACTCCATACTTGGTGTTGAATGCCGTCTTGGGAATATCTTCCTTCCTGACCCTGATCTGATGGTAGCCAGATCTAAGATCAATCTTCGAAAACACCTTGGCTCCGCTCAATTGATCATATAGGTCATCGATCCGGGGCAAAAGGTACTTGTTCTTGATGGTGATATTGTTCAGCGCCCGGTAGTCGATGCACATCCGTACTGTTCCGTCCTTCTTGTGCACTAACAATACAGACTCTCCCTAGGATGAAGTTCCATCTTAGATAAATCCTAGAACTTTATTGATCTGGTCCCTTCTTCTTGGCCTCCTTCAGGTTGACTCTATGCATCCCTTAAAATAGGGGAGAGCCGGGGACTAGGTCAATAGTGAACTCTATGTCTAGATCTGGGATAATCCGGGAAAACTATCAGGAAAAACATCTACCATAAAGGTATAACTAAGAAGTTTATTCATGTGAAGAATTACAGCAAAAACTCTTATGATTGATCTAAGGACATCCTGTTACAACTTTTATAACAATAGATAATGCTATTCAGCAGTCCTAGGTACTAATCTTCATGGTTCTGGCTCTTGCATGAGCAGTCTCCAACTGCTTCATCTTCCTCTATGATCCTCGAGTCTGCATTATGCCCTCCTGTAATGGGGGTAGGAGGCAAGATCTGCTTGATAGGAAGAGAGTCCCTAGGTTGCGGTAGCAGGTATTGCTGGGATAGGTGCTCTGGTATAATGGAAAGATAAGAGGCAGTTCTTTACCCGATGTTCAGCGGATCCACATGCCAAATATTGTCCCAATCTCTTGCGGCAACTAACGGTCTGATGACCAGGCCTCTTGCAGTAGTCACAAGCCAATAGCCTCTTACGACAAGACTGCCGAAAGTAGAGTACTTGATGGGACCCAAATATCTTCTAGATTCAGGGGTATACCTCCTAGGGTGAGGTTCCGTTCCAACTTGGTTGGAGATAGCTAAGCTACATCATTGACGTTCTTCTGACTTCTCTCGTGATATCCATCTGTTCCTGCTGGGCTTCATCTTGAGCCTTCTGGGACTCCAGGATTTCTTGAAATAGGACAACCATTTGGGAGGTGTTGCTGGTACTGGTGGAGCATCAGGAATGGGTACTTCCTCAAGGAAATGTAGCTCAGTTTGAGAAGAGGTAGGATCCGCCGGTGTAGTAAAAACTTTACTGGATGCATTATGGGGACGGTCAATCAGCTGCGAGGGAATAAACCCTGGACTTGGTTGAGGAGATGGGGTATGATCCGGAGATGACACCTCATCGCCAGCAGGATTGGTCTTATCAATGGCCATTCTCTGGAAGGTTTAGGATGCACACATAAGCAATGTAGCCTACCAGTCTATAATCAAACAAAAATATTTATTTATATAATTCGGACCTATGTTGTGACAAATCAATGTTCTAATGTTCTAATTGTTTCTAAGTATGTTTTCCTAAGTTGTTGTTTGGACCTGCATGGGCCACCACTAAAAATATGTCACGACCCGATCCCAAATAATTGGGTCGAACCGGATCATGCTCAGCCTACACCGTTGTTAAGACGGCGGCAGTAAGCTGTTCCATTAGCAGGTAACCATACAACAACATCTATATTTGTCACAACTCAAATTCGGGAAAATGAATCTTTATTAAACTTTGAAATAAATACAACTGGAATTTAAATGTACTAAAATAAATATCTGAATTCAAATAACAGAGTTTTAAATAAACAACAAAGCTGGAAAAAGGAAAGCTATCTAATCAGCCGGCTCATCGACCTCAGTCCCAATGTCCTCTAATGGGGACTCTGGTAGCACTACAGGGTACAGAACGGGGTCGTAGTAACTGCTATATAACAGTTCAGCATCCTCAATGTCCCCTAAAAATGTATCTCCAGTCAGGAGGGAGCAAAGTACAATTCATGCTAATTTAAACAGTTAAAATAAATAATAGGATCATGCACTTTTAAACAGTTTAGAAATGAACAGTTTTCTAGCAGTAAAATAGTGTGATTTGAATAGACAATGAATATGACCAGCTTGGGATGTACAGTTGTATCCTATTGATACGATTCAGCTTATCCCCATGTGTATGAGGGGTAAGCTAATACTGGCCTAAGTTACAGTTGGATGTGGTCATAAACATTACTCTATTCCCCCAGTCCCCAATCAGTTACAGTAGTTGCAGTCAGTACTCTCATCCTAACCATATCACACCGAAACACTGTCACCATAGGAATGGGGTATCAATGTACACATGTACAGCCTCCTGGGCTTTTATTTTAAAGAGAATTTAATCTCAAGGTCAGTGTTCCATATTAGTCACCTAGTCCAGTTTGTTTCTACCTATTGAACCGGCTTCTTGGGATCTCCAATCAGACTCGGTTGGATTGCCACTGTTGGTGACTAAATTATGGGCTTAATCCCATCCCTCTCGATGATTCTAGGATCAATGTCCTAGACAGACCCTTCGTCAAGTGGTCTGCAAGGTTCTTTTCTGACTTTATATAGTCAAGAACCACATATTTGTCCAATAGGCTCTTTATAGACTTGAAGCGCAGCTGCAGGTGCCTGTTCATCTTAGCATTCATAGAATCATGCTTTAGTAGTTCAATAACAGATTTATTATCACAATTGATAGAAATTGTAGGAACAGGAATATGATAAACAGGTATATGCATAATTAGATTTCTAAGCCATTCGTTTTTTATACAAGTAGTGTCAAGAGCTATCATTTTAGAGTCTATTATACTCCTAGCTATGATAGTTTGTTTGCATGAACTCCAGGAGATTGCTGCTCCTCCTAGAGTAAAAACATAACCAGTAGTGGATTTCACATCATGTGAATCAGTTACCCAGTTTGCATCTGAATAACCTTCTATAATATCAGGGTGTCTAGAATAATGAAGTTTATAATCTAGAGCACCTCTAAGAAATCTAAATACTCTATCCAATGCAGTCCAATGTGACTGATTTGGGTTTTCCGATTTGGCTGGGCCTTTCTCCCTATAGGAAGTCTTGATTGGTTCCTTCTTCCTTTGGAAATAGTTGATGGCCGTGTGGTTTGTTCTACCACAAAAAAAAATTCTTCCTTGATCCTGAGTCTGACCAAAGTTTCTAGATTTTTGGAGTTGCTGGTGTTGAGGATTCTGGTGGTTCTGGTGATGGGGCTGAACAATATTCTTCTTCTTGAAGATATTATTCTTGGGTTTGTGAGGATTATTAGGCTTAGGTTTGCTTTGGGATGACTCTACTAGGTTTACCTTAGCCTTAGTCTCAGTCTTGGAGTTAGACCTTAGCCTAAGTTGTTCTTCAACTCTAATTTGCTTCAGTACTTGGGCAAAAGTAAGGTCACCTTGGGTACGATGTAGGTCCTTTTTTACATCAGACCAAGAGGGAGGGAGCTTATCTAACAAGCAAGCTATCTTATGTTCAGCTGAAAAGGTTGTACCTTTAGCTTGAATGTGCCTCATAAATTTTTGGAATTCATGGATTTGTTCATTCATAGGTTTGTCATCTACCATAAAATACTTATTAAATGCTGAAGAAGTGAATCTTTCAATTCTAGCATCATCACAACCATATTCATCTTCTAAAGCATTCCAAAGTTCTTTGGCACTTTTATATTCAAAGAATATATCATAAAATGAATCAGATAAAGCGCTTAGAATTCGATGGAAGCAGTGAAAGTCTATTTTCTTAGGGGTTTTAGGTTTGGAGGAACTGGAGGGTTTGGATATTCCTATGTCAGACTCAGTGTCGTCAGAATCATTTATGATGAGTGTGGAACCATCAATGGCTGAAAACAGTCCTAAAGTGGTGAGCCAAAAATTTTGACTCTGCCACCTCTTGAAGTGGGTGCCATCAAACTTGGCTGGCTTAGCAGTCGAAGTCTCGTCTTTGGTAGACATGATTTCTAAGGTCTGAAAATAAATAAAATATTTACTCAATAAGATGGATTAAGCTAAAACTTAACAATTTAAATGATTTTAGTAATAGACCTTTAAAATTTTGTTTTTCAAGTTTTGATAAGGTTGTATTAGCTATAGGGGCCGGATCCCAGCAAGCGGAGGTTCACTAGAAACTCTTAAGAACCGGTCGCTTAGACGATTTACGTCTTTTTGACAGAAGGGTCCTTTCGGCTTGTTCCCAAACAAATCTCTACTTTAGAACTTTAAAATTAAAGAAATTTTACTAAATCAATTAATTGTTTACTTTAGCCTAAATTTAAATATTGAGTAAAAAAAAACTAGAATTGACAAGTATAGCAGTCTAAAGTCTGCAAGAATAATGATGCAACTACTCAAAAAATGTAACAGAGGCTCTAGAGTAATGGTTAAATGAACTATCCCTTGAACTTAAAAGATTTAAAGATACCAACTTTGGAGTTGTAAGTAGCACCAGTCTTAACACAAGCTTACAAAACTAGTTTGTAGCACAAATTTAAGTTTTTGAACTAAGCAAATGTTGCCAGTAGTTAAGCTAACAACACACAAAAGTATTTGCTAATAGTTTTCTAATTACTGTCTAATCAATGATGGTTTGTTTAAGAAACAAATAGTCAATATAACAAAGAATGTGAAAGTGTAGGAAGAAATGTTCCAACGTTTTAGTGCTTAATATTAACAAAAGTATATGTTTCTACAGAAGGTTTAGCCAAAGCATATGAACTCAGGTATGTTTGTAAAAAGTGAACGACCAACTGTTAATATTAATTAATATCCAATTATAAAATCCATAATGTGGGTGTAAGCAAGGTCACATAGATAATATTTACAATAATAATAATAATAAATCAAGTCAAATTAAATTAAATTAATTAGTAACAAAAAAGAAGCAATTTAATTTATAACAGCATAAAAGTTTATCAGGAGGAGAGAGTGGAAACTTGAAAGGCGGATTAGGAACTATCTAGAATAATCAAGTCAGCGATGCATGATTGCACCATCTCACGAAATTGCATCATCCTACAAAATTCAAGTATCGTGCAGAACTCTAGCATTCAAGTCAGCAAAGCATGAAGCAACAAGGTAGAGTTCTGCTCACTTTTGTTAGTGGTAAATTGTAAGCTCAAATCTTGAACTTATCACTCGTACGTACAAAAAAGAGGCTACTGTAACCTTTAAATTATTAGTTTATTACAAAACATACAAATAATCCTAATGACTCCTTTTCGTTTTCTTTAGATCTATAAACACAAAGAAAACTGGTGACATACTTATCAAATACTCAACTCTTAAATTGTTGAAAATTATTCCAAAAAATCTGCGAACAAAATAAAATAAAGTAAATGTTACGGCCTCCGGGAAAGTCGTGCACGAAGCACTGCCCTAAGAGTTGATTCGGGTCTATGTGCAGACTTGTTCCGAATGCTCATAGTGGTAAAACTCCCGCTCTACCGGTATCTCCTCATCGCACACAACTCGGAAAGAGCGATCCCGAACTTAGTTTTTCTGTCCATAGCACAAACGAAGAACAATGCTTTGAATTGAACAAGAGAGAATGAGAGGGAGAGAGTGGAGTGTGGTTTTCACTTGAGAGATGTTCTCTTATATAGCATAAGAGTATGCTAAAAATAGACAAAAGAGAATGTCAAAACCAAAGAATAGAATCTTGGAGATTTGACTTAATTTTTTCTATATACCAAGTCCAACATTCATCAAAGAATGTTGTGGTTAGTTAGGTTTGGAATTAGTATTGTCTTACAAAATTTAAAAAAGCCGGTAAGATGTCATTATAATATTTGATTCTAGTTGTACATGAGTTGTTTGCACACTCTATCAATATAAGAATAAATTATTTGAAATTGACATTTAATATCCATATCTATCATCTAATCGGGACAATGACAAAAAGATTGAATTGTACAAAAAATGATGTGGAAGGTTCATTGGAAGGATCAAACATTCCTCGGATATGGCGTAATGGGATACTGCCAGGTGTCAATCCTGATATACTAGTTTTTGAGAGGGTGAATATATTTGTTCAGTGCAATCCGAAGTTGTTGCAATCATGATCATGAGCCTAATTGATCACATACATTAGGGAATGTTAGAACAAGCTAAACGAATCAAAGTTCGTTACGGATTCTTTGAGTTCTAATTTGATTAGGAGTCCAACTTATAACTGAGTCTAACTAATTGGATGACATTAACCAATTAGTGTTAGGACTAGGTAATTTTTTCTAGAAGATTTTAGACTTAGGTGTGTTGATTGCAAGGTGGAAAATACGTGGAAAAGAAATTAATTCCATGGAATTATTTTCCTAGGAAAAAAATTCCATGGAATTTTAAAAATTTTCATGGAAAACTTAGTTTGGTTGTTTGATTGTCATTATTTTCCACGGAAATAGTTATTTTCCATGGAAAATGATATTTTCCTATGGGTTAGACAAGTTTCATTTTCCACCATTTTAGAAGGAAATATGGAAAATGATAGTTTTTTGGAAAATAATTCCATGGAAAATATAAGCTATCAAACACTACAATTGGTGGAAAATTTGTGGTGGAAATATTTTCCATGGAAAAAACGTCCAATCAAACAGTTAAATTATATTTTGATTGAAATTCAGAATTATAATAATCACCTAAAATTTCTAGATTATTGTAACTAGATTAGCACAGAAATATAGAAATATTTAGATAAGGAGATAGTTTGAATAGATTGATTCTAATTAGTTTGGAATTGCATTATATATTTAAGTCAATCATGGATATATGATGTGGATCATCTTTCCATGTGGAGATTCAACTTGATCCTCAAGCAAATCCTAGTCATATACATAGGAGAAAAGGGTTTCATATCATATGATAACAATAATTAGGGACAAGGACGGAACTAGAAATTCTAGGTGGAGGTGGGCTAGAGTGGGTTAGGTGTGGGCCGACTCATATAAGAATATGAGTTTTATATCTGATTTCCTAATCTATATGTTTTAGTTGTGCGGTTGCAATCTATTTAGTTCTACGTTGCTGCTTTGCTTAGAATGGAATAGTTTTGAATTGCTTAGAAGAATATAAATATAATATTATGGGCCGAAGACCTTACAAACTTAGCCTGAATGCCACATTACGTTCCGAAGACCTGCCACACCAGCATCGCACCTGCAACCCAGCTGCACCGCACCTGTTACCGGGACACACCGAACCTTCTTATGTAATTTTTTCCACAAAAAAAAATTAATATGCTTCCCCCATGGCTTGCTTCCAAGAACTATGGATTATCCCTTCTCTCCTTAACCACTTGGACTAGAGAAGCTTGGTATTATATATATATATATATATATATATAATATAATAATATATAGATATATATAATATATATTCCCCACCCCCCCCTCCCCCATATATATATATATATATATATCTAAATATATAAATATATATATATATATATATATATATATATATATATATATATATATGGGGGATATAATATATATATAAATATATATATATAATATATATATTATATATATTATAGGGGAGGGGTGGGGGGTGGGGATATATATATATAATATATCTATATAATATATATATTATATATATATAATATATCTCCACCCCCACCCCTCCCCCAATATATATATATAGAGTGAGAGAGAGAGAGAGAGAGAGAGAGAGAGAGAGAGAGAGAGATATGTCACCCTATGGGTGGTGGCTGTCACCCCCTATGCTATCATCATCATCGAAAAATGTGCAAGTGCATGAAGATAGCATGGGGTGACATATAACCACCCTATCTCCCTTATCTCTCTCTCTCTCTCTCTATATATATATATTTTTTTTTGGGGTAAGGTAACCACTTTATAAATAAAAGAAATATAAGATCCCTACAACACACACAGGAATCACAAACAACCACAAACTCAAACAACCAAAATCAGACCTGAGAAAAACAAAAACAAAGCCCTACTTACTGCATAACACCCAGAAAGTAGAGATCCTCATCAATGCTTTTCTCCAAACCAAAGATCGAGCTCTGCACTCCTTCGAAAACTCTTCTATTCCTTTCTCGCCATAGTGCCACCGTACACTGGAGGCTGCTTCTCATACTCGAATACAACTTCATGTTCCTCTTCATTTGAACGTCCAGCTCGACTAACTCCTCCTCCAAAGATCTGACCCCATTTAGAACCAAGCCCAGGACCCGACGCCGGCGAGACCACAGCTCACTACTAAATGGGCAGCAAAAAACAGATGATCATGGGATTCAGGAACCACATTGCACAAAGGACATTTTTGGTCGTCGACCTCCAGCCCAAAATTGGTCATCCTGTCCCTCGTGAGGAGCACTACCAAATTACAGTATTTTAGCGACGGCCATTTAGCGACGAAAATTTTCCGTCGCTATTACCGTCGGATCACCGACGGATTTGTGACGGAATACCGACGGAAAGCAGTGGACAATTTTTTTTATTTTTTTATGTCCATATCCGTCGCTACGCCGTCGATAGGTCATCGGCCAATTAGCGACGGTTTTATATCCGTCGCTAGAACGTCGCATATTTTGGCGGAAAAAGCCTAAAATATTGGCGCGAGATTACTGACGACTTAGCGACGGAATAATCCGTCGCTACTAAGCCTAAAATATTGGCGCGAGATTTACTGACGACTTAGCGACGGAATAATCCGTCGCTACTACTCCGTCGCTAATTTCTGTACCCTAACTTAAATTGAACCGACGGGGGGAAATTTTCATTCCCCCCCAAAACACTCTCTCTCTTCCCTCTCCCTCTCTCCGACGATCTCCTCCTCTCCGACCGGCGATCTCCCTCTCTCTCTCTAAGGTATGCTCTCTCTCCCCCCTCTCTCTCTCTCTTTATCTCCCTCTCTCTTCTCTCTCTCTTTTTCGATTTGGGGGTTGGGGGCTGTCGTAGTGGTCGGAGAGGGTGTGGGGTAGGGGGTTTTCGGGTACGGGTGGGGTGGTCGGGGCAAGGGTGGAGTGGGGTGGTCGGGGACAGGGGGGTCGGGGAGGGGGTCGGGCAGGGGTGGGGGGTGGTCTGGGCAGGGAGGGTTCGGGTAGGGGGTAGGGTGGTCGGGCAAGGGTG
>JANAVB010035417.1:3053935-3122545 GCA_029216955.1 Iris pallida | reverse complement strand
GAGAGAGAGAGAGAGAGAGTTCAACAGTGGAACTCTTCCTTTCGATAGGGAGAGAGAGTTTAATAGTGGAAGACAAAGAGGCCTTCCTCTTTGTAGGAGAGAGAGGAGTATGTTAAGATTATTATATGAAAAATAATAATATGTTTTTTGTATGTATTATCAGAAGTAGAAGAGTTTTTTTTCTTTTGTTTTTTAGATTTTAAAGAAGTTATAAAGACTTTTGTGTATATTTAGTAAGCTAATATAAGGAATATTATCTCAATATTATCTCCCTAAAATAATATGAAGGGAATTGATGTTGTATTGTGTTTATCTCTTCTACCTACCTTTACAATGACTTTTCTTGACATACTAAGTGTTATTTATTTTCATCACTTTTACTAAGTTAGAAAGATTTTAATGTGCACATTTAGTAAGTTTATGAATTCTCCCTTTTTTCTCCCCAAAATATGATGTCTCAAGAATGGAATGGAGAGGATTGTTGATCTTCTATACATATATTCCACTCAATTACATAATCTTTTGTGTACTGTTTTAGAATGATCTAGACTTGCCATTTTTTTTTACATATTTAATTATGTACATAATCATCCTCTTTTGCTCTAGTCCTCACAATCTTTCTTCCGCTTTTGTTTCAGGACAGTTCTTGTGCAGCAGACGTAAGCCGATGACGCCGACATCGTCGTCCCGATCCCCATTTCGCACTCTGCCTGTCCTCGCTGTCCGCGTCGTCGTCGAGCACCCCCTCGACGAGCTCGCCGTGCGCCGCGTGCAAGTTCCTCCGCCGCAAGTGCCAGCCGGAGTGCGTCTTCGCCCCCTACTTCCCCCGGACAACCCCCAGAAGTTCGTCCAGGTGCACCGCGTCTTCGGCGCGAGCAACGTCACCAAGATCCTCAACGAGCTGCCGACGCACCAGCGCGAGGACGCGGTCAACTCGCTCGCGTACGAGGCGGACATGCGGCTAAGGGATCCCGTGTACGGCTGGGCGGCGTCATATCCATCCTCCAGCAGCAGCTCCGGCAGCTGCAGCTGGATCTCCACAGGGCGAAGCTCGAGCTCTCGCACTACCAGAACCATGCATCCGGATCTGCTCTCGTCACCGGCGGCGCGCGGTGAATATTAACATCAACAACAGCAACATGGGGTTTGGATTTCCGAGGGAGGGATTCATGGGTATGGGGAGGGAAAGTGCTACCAATCATTTTCCCTATCATCACCAGGCATCCTCGCGGATGGCGGTCAACGGCGGCGGCGGGGGTTACGACAACGGGATGGTGGCGACGGTGGGGGCTCGACATCGACTTTGGGCGTGCTGGGCTTCTTGAAGCCGAGCGCGAACGGAGGGGAGGAGCGGCCTACCATCGGGCCCTAGTAGGTACCAGTCGAACTCTTGTAATTTAGGTTTAACACACACATTGTATGTATAAACAAGCAATTAAAATGGTTGAGTAGCACTCTATTGCATGGTTAATGACTCTTCCAAAAAATTATCACTTGCTAAATATAACCTCTCAAAGTATTAGTTTCACTATAATTAGTACAAATGGGAATAGAAATATATATGTTATGCAATGTCACCGTGCTAATTTCCAGTGTTCGAGTGATGCAAGTAGTGTACGACTTTGATTACACTCACATATAAGCCACATATAAGAATAAGGTTAAACATTCATTATTAGAGTTTGGTAACAGTACAGATTCACATACAAGAATAGGTTAAACATCTTTCATTATTAGAGTTTGGTAACAGTACAGATTTTCTGAATTGTCATGGGAGGGGAGCCTATAAAAAACTGGTAACATGTTTCATTAGAGTTTGGTAACAGTACAGATATCTGTATTGTCAAGGATTGAAGTCTAAATTTGTACAGTGCTCTTGGCAGGAAAAAATTATATATAGAGAGAGAGAGAGAGAGCACAAATTTACTTATTGGCTATCGAAATGTGAATACATTGCACAATGCAACGAGTTGCATCAAGAAAAAAAAAAACTGCCAGATTTTTTTTTTGGATAATAGTATAGATATCATAGTTTGCTTATACAGATGGGTATATATAACAAAATCATGATAGTTTCAATCAACAATAGAAAGGAAAATGGAATGACCACAATATTTGACCCGTTTAGTATACTGTAATGTAATCGTAATCGCAATATAATTAAATGAAAAAAATAATTTATTTTCATTTGATTACATTGCGATTACGATTACACTACAGTGTACCAAACGGGTAGTACAATTAATCATAAATACTTTTTCTATATTGGGATTAATGTAGTTTATTTTTGAGATAAATGACAGAAAAAAACGTCCCGGTGCCTCATTGAAGAATTTTTTTAGATGAAACAAAACAATTACGAAACACAGTAATAGTCGATGCAACAGTTACACTAGTCCCAACCGAAAATTACATCACAAAAGTTACAACTACAATAGCTAAATACCAACATCGGCATCTTATTGTGCAAAATTTCCAAAAAAAAATTAACATTTGGATTATTCAATAGATAGATTCAAAATATTTATTGATGTCACGGTCAGCCCTTTTTTTGTTATTTATTTTTGTATTATTCTATAATTAACAATACATCTATCATACATTTCATTTTCTTTCTCAAGGAATTAGTAGCTATTGCTAATACACTTTTGTTCCTTCAATGAATTGCAGATGAGTGACTTGAAAGGCACGAAATTAAGCAGAAGATGAAATTGAAGTCGGACGTAAACGAACGAGTGACACTTACAGAAATATAACTCCTTTCGATCCTTTAGTTATCTACATTCTCTTCCCGTGCTTTTTTTTTTTGTTTATTATTGTCACTCCAGCTAGAATAGAACTCCGAAAGTATTTGTATTGCTAAGTACTAGTTGTAACGACTTGTATCTAGCCGGTGCTTTAATTAGTCTCCTCTTCTACTACTCTAAATACAACTATCATCTTCTTAACTCGTGTGTGTATATATATATATTATATATATTTTTTTTTTTTCTGTGTGTGTATATATATATATTATATATATATTATATATATATATATATAATATATATATATATATTATATATATATATAACATGATATCCAGATTTTGGTATACTAAGATATTAGGAGAGAGCTTTATTCGGTTTTGGACCGGAAACCCAACCGAATAGGAGATTCGGTTCGGTTTCAGTCCAAAACTAAAAACCAAATATATAAGACAAGCAATTATATGATTAGCCTTAATTTTATACATATTTTACAATTAAAATGCATATTTTTGTATATATTTAAAAAATAACAATTATATTTATGTACTTTAAAGTCTAACTTTGATAATTTAAAAACAAATCCAATTTTGAGTCCAATCTTGAAATACAATGAACACATGTATAAAAATTATATATATCTTTTTTAATATAATTTAACCATAATTTTTATTTTCATCCGGCCAACTAATTAATAAAATAGTACAATAGAACAAATTGAATAAATCAAATCGATTACGATTTTAAATTTTTAGAAATTCGATTTACTAGATTTTGAGTATTTCATCTAGCAAAGAGCTCATGGTCCCATGCAAGTCAACAGAGGAGGGTTGGGGAATTAGATGATTTGCTCTTAGGGGGGAATCCCTCGAGTGTCATAAGACTGTCAAACAACATGCTCCAAATATAGTCCCCTCCATGGAGCAAGTTCAGGATCATACCTATATTCTCTCCTTTGTAACTTTGGTGCAAGGAAAGCCTAGGCCCTAATCACTGACTCAGTGGTGGCAAAAGCTAGCAGTGGAAAGCCTAAAAGTCCTTAGGCTTTTACATGACTAGCTTCCCTGCTCATTCTGCTCATATATATATATATATATATATATATATATATATATATATATAATATATATATATATATGCTCCTCCCTCTCTCTCTCTCTCTTCTGTGAATGTGAAGACAAGCTAAACCAGGACAAAAGGTGGAGAGGGAGCCAAGAGGGAAAGTATGCATGAAAGCCTTCCCAAAATACCATGATTGAACGCAAAACTCCATCACCATCAAGACTTTGTTTAGAGAGCCAAAGCGAGGAGAGGAGAGGAGAGGAGAGGAGAGAGAGAGTGGGAAGGGAAGGGAAGGAACCCACAAATACAATCCACATGTGTGATACTTACTGCTAGCCGTAGCTTTACTGCTTCTTTGTTTCTGTGTACACCTTGTTGTTATTGTTGCTCGAATGGATGGAGATTTCAAGGAAAACGTAGTCAAAACATATATGTCATGACAATCATGACGTACTTTTGCAATCATGACTCCTCCTTCAATGCATGCCATATACTCACGTCTTCCCCTCCCTCCCTCCCCTCTCTCTCCTCCTATGGAAAAACCAATAATAAAATGGAAAAAAAAATAAAATTACTCCCATTTTGGCCTCCACTTATTTTTTTTTAGCGCTGCTAAATTATCCGTCCCAAGAGCATGACCGCACTGGTCCAAGGCCACGTGACGTTCAACTATTGGTTCCCTAATTGGGGTAGGCCCAAGCTAGCATGGGCTGCCATAGTTGTGGGCCTACAATCATCACCAAAAGGATGGAACAAATATGTTTTTCCAATTTTTATGTATCCATATACTATTTCTAACTTAATAAATTTTTAGTTCTACATCTATTTAGAACTACGACATTCGTACTTATTATGGATGAAATTTAAATGGCCCACTACTAAAATAACCCCTTTTAGCGACGTCAGAATACGTCGCTAAAAAAGAAAAATCCGTCGCTAATTTCTATTAGCGACGTCTTTAGCGACAAAATTGGATGTCGCATATAGGCTTGTCGCAGATTACAATTCCGTCGCATTTCGTCGCTATTTGCGACGTCACCTTTTTGTCGCTAGACGTCGCAACATTAGCGACAGATAGCGACGTAAGCATACGTCGCCGCTATAGTGACGTAGGCGACCACTTAGCGACGCCGTCAACTTTATATATGATGACATGGCATGGCAGCCACGTAAGCATTTTAGCGACGCCTAGCGACAACTTTAGCGACGTCAGCTCTCAGGTGGTTATGCCACGTCAGCAGTATAGCGACGTATAGCGACGTGTACTATCCGTCGCAGAACGTCGCTATCCGTCGCAGATTTTATAAAAAAATAAAAAATATAATTGGTATTTTTGTTATGCTGTGTGTCTGTGTTTCCAGTGTGTGTGAAGTGCAGTATCCGAACACAGCATTTCACATTCACTGTAAACACAGACACACATCATCACAAAAATACACATTATATTTTTTTAATATTTGGGCAGCACCTCCTTTATATATCAGATCATCGCTTATAACCCAGCGTAGGTATTTGTCATCCCCGTCGCAGATATTATCACAATTAACAGTCTTCCATCATAATAGTCTATAACTAATAGATGAATAATAGTCTCCCATCATAACAGTCTACAACTAAATATTATACATGTACTCAATAAAAATACCAACAAATTAAATATCACAAACATACATGTCCAACAAACATACATGTCCAACAGAGTCAAATAATAAGGAAAATCAGTGTACAGAACGGTCAATGGGCCCATAGGGCCAATAAATACAAAGATGAAAAAAAATCTACTGGATCACTGAGGACTCCTGTCGCGCATCTGGGATAGCATGTACTCATACTGCTCCTGTGTGAGCTGCACCGTAGGGGCAGTATGAGGCAGTGTAATGTCTGGAGTCGGCGCCGTCGATGGACCGGGAGGACGTATCTGCTCCAGCTCTCGCGCTCACCATGCGCAGCAAGGGTACTTACCATCCTCTGAGTACTCTCCTGAATCGAAGTCGATACCTGAGTGAGTGAGGCAGACATGGTCCTCTGCGACCTCCAGCTCGACCTGTCTACGCTATGTGCGCTGCGTAGACTCGGTGAGCGTGTACAAGCTGGCAGCTGTAGCCTGCTGCAGACTCATCAGCTCCTGTATACTGCGCTCGACCGTATCAAATCGTTCGGTGATCATCGGAGGATCGGATCGTCGCTCGACCGCATCAGAAATCTGCTGCTGCAACTCGTGACGCAGTTCGTCGATCTGACGACGAATATCCTGAGCTCGTGACGACGCCTGCGAAGTCAGAGACTGCGCACTGACAGAGGGGCCCGGGATGACCGAAGCCAAATACGCGTCGTAGGATCCCTACCATAGTACATACCATTCTGAAGACCGCCAACGACGGTCATCCAGAGGTCGTCCGGCGATGGAGCTGTAGGCGGCTGGAGGAAGTACCAGCCCCTCCCTCTGCTGGCGCACTAGCAGCAGCAGCCGCCTCCTCCTGTAGCCGAACAAACTCGGTCTAGAACATGTTTGCTAACGTGTAAGTATTTGCTAAAGTCTATATTGATATCTATTTTTCTGTTTTCTAAATTATAGTAAATTAAAATAAAGAATAGAACGTACATATGCCTGCGTTGCCCTCTCGTCATTGAATCTCCAGCCCTCCGATGGGTGACCAGGAAGACGGTCACCATGTTGGGGTCCTCACCCTTTTTTACCTGTTAAATTATATATATATTATTAGTAAACATTCTATCGAACTAGATATAAACTAATGTCCGTCATAGGAAACGTACCAGACGACAAAATATTCCGTCATCGAAATGGAGCCACCACACCACTTACCGGCGCTCGACCGCGCCACCTTGGCCTTGTCAGACCGCTCCTGGTACCTGGACGCTGAATCTAGCCTTCATCGCAGTCCACTGCTCTGGCGTGATCCAACCATGGATCGATTGTCCGGAGCGATCACGAGACTTCTGATCGTGGATCGCATCACGGATGAGCTTGCCTGCGACGGCAAAAAATTGGGCCTCGATCTTCGCTGCCCGGTGTGGTGGATAGAAATAGGTCCTCTATAAGAAGTAAAATAGAAAAGTTGTATAATATACACAAATGATTATTAAAATTTAAAAATAAACAATTTTCTACCTTGAAGTGGGCGAACCAAAAGGTCTTCCTATCTGCGGGAGCATCTGAGTAGTTAATCCAAGGCCCACCATAGTTCTGCCTCAGAAATACCCCCAGCTGTCTCTGTACTGCAGAAGGCCGATATCTATATAATAATAATTTTCATGAATATATATATACATATAATCATTTGAGAAATCTATATTAACTAATTAACTTACTTCGTAGGCCCGTCCGTCCAAATCTCTATACGCGTCTCGCCCGGGGAGCGCATGGAGGGTCGCTCTCACCTCCTGCCTGGGCAGGATCAGTCTGATCGCCGTCCTCCATATGCTCGGCGTCGGCTCCCCCCATGGAGCCGTCGGCTGGAGGAATGCTGGACGCGGGATCAGGAATGCTGGATGCGGGATCAGAATGCTGGAACTGCCCTGTCCCGGTAATGGACCGGTAACAGAACGGTACAATGGCGTACTCGAAGATGAGGATGAGGGTACGGAATCTCTATCTCCAGCCCGAGGCTGACGGGACTGCCTAATATAAAATCCTCGCGTCGTCCAGATGGTCTAGTCATACCTGATAATAACATATGACAATAAAATAAAAAACATATTTATATGATAGACATCACAGATTTTTAAAAAATATCATAGTTACAGATAAAAGTGTCACTAAAGTGTCACTAAAGTTTCACAGATTTATATGATAGAAGTGTCACTAAAGTGTCAAATATGATGATAAAACAAACGTACAGATTTAATCCTCTTCTGAAAATTCATCTAGTTCGTTTAGCTCATCTTCTTCTTCTTTTTCTTCTTCTTCTCCTCTACATCTTCACTTTCATCTGCATCTTCCTCTTCAGATAATTCTACTTCTTCTACACAATTAGATGTGTAATGAGAAACTTCCGTCGTGTCCACATCTATAATATTTGTTACAAGAGGTAGTTCATCTTCTTGATAAGCTATATCGTCAACCTCAAAGGTATTTCTAGCTTTGGTCTTGCATATGTAGGAGCATAAAAAGTGCTTCATAGACTGAGTTAAAGAGATAGAACTTTACACTCAAATGAGCTGTTTTACGCCAACTACTTTACGTCAGGGACATGCCAACTATTTTACGCCAGAGACAGGTTGTCAAATCATGCATTTAATGTAAAGTGATAATGGGTCTGACATAAAGATCTACTGACAGCGTATAACACAGAATTCGAAGGGATTTGTTCTACACATAAACCAATATTGTCGTTTAGTATGTAGACTGAGCTATTTTATACTCACAAGATGGCTTCTTTTACGCATGAATACTATATGAGCTTTTTACGCTCAAAGTTGACGTGTGCATAAAGTTTATTTGGGCTACTTTTTACGCTCAAGGTTGTTTTATCAACCACTTTACACGAGGAGTCCATTTTAGGGCTACTTTACACCTAGTCTACTACTTTACGCTCAGAGTATTTGGGTTGTTTTTACGCCCTATCCTTCCTGACTACTTTGGAATGTGGTTTGCCTACGTGGCTTTCATGCCACACATCTCGATGAACGTGTGTACATGCATCCTATTCTTATTGAAATAATGGGACACGTGTCAACATGTTTAGAGGATGACTTCAGTCATGGGTGGCAGTTACTGGCGTAAAGACAGGACTTTGCTGAGTTTTACGCAAAAAAGCCAAGTCTATAAATAGACTTATTTTTATACGAAACACAGACAGACGGAGACAGGAGAGAGAATACGAAATCAGAGCCCAGAAACTTTGATTTTCGAGAGCATTCTTCTTCAACTTTTCTTCCAGAACAGAGTGAAGCAAAGCAGGAAAGCATTCGACCTCGCCATCAGTGCCCAAGTCGTCGATACCTTTCTGGTGACTTAGTTCTTCCAGTTGTTCATCTTCTAGCAGTGATCTTCATCATCATCTTATGGTCCAAGGAACAAAGTGATCGTCTTCAGATCAGACTTCTATAGCAATACTTTACAGAATAATTTGTACTTCTTGTACTTTTTCTCGTTTTATTTTCAAAAGCCAATTTCTAGGCATTTTGTTAAGTGAAACAAAATAAGGACTCTGCTGGGGACGACCTTCTCCTCTGACGAGGAGCAATTGCTCAATACGATAATGTGTCGATCGGATCGACAAAGAAGACTCTGGTTGTACACTTCGACCAGACTGCTTACGAAGAAATGCTTCGAACTGGGGGTAGCACTCGCTGCTCTAATGTTCAGAAATCGCAGAAAGCACAAAAAGTTTGGGTTCCAAATCCAAGACATTCTCGGATCTCCCTACTGTCTCTGCAGGCAAAGGAATCCTTCCTACTCTATTGTAGAGGCTCCCATCTGCGATGAGGCAGTCTCTACTTCGGTGATACGCCATGCGTGTAAAAACAAGTCTTCCGTTTGTAACGTGGCAGACTCTTCAGTGTTATGCTCTGAGCGTAAAAATCAGGTTTTACGCCCTGCGCGTAAAAATCAGGTTTTACGCTCTGAGTGTAAAAACAAGTCTCCCGTCTGTGACGTGGTAGGCACACAAAATTTACGCTCTACGCGTAAAGGAAAATCTCTCATCCATGACATGGCAGATACTCATGTTTTGCGCTCTATGCGTAAAGGTAAATCTCCTGTCTGTGGCAGTGTAGATAAAATTTACAATGATGCTTCTGCATCTAAAGTGAATGTACCTACACGCATGAAGCATAAAAACATAGTTGGTAAAACTTCTATTTTCAACCAACAACCCTCTTATACTGCTGTACGCAAGGTACCAAACCTATAAATTACACGCAATAAAGATGGAGTCCTTCGTGCTCAAAAATCTCAGGATTTACGCACAACTCCAAGCGCTAAAAATGTACAGTTTGGTTCTGCGAATGCAGCCAGTAATCTTCTTTATACACAAGGGACTAAACGTTTTTCTACTCCAAATGTAATAAAGAAGATTATTCCCTCTACTCCTTCTGATTTACGTGAATTGCTAATGCAAAAACGTAAAAATAGACAATCTCCGTGACACTTCCCCAACAAAAAATCATCATTGTGAGTGTCACCAGATTGTAATTAAATATTGTTGTTCGGCTTCTAAACGATCAGTTTTTGACCGGTTAATTTTAATGCGCCTCAACAACAAGCTGATGACCAAGAAATGAGTTGTCATATGCGTCAGTCAACATGGCATCTCATACCAACAGAGGAACGTCCTAGACGGAACACGTCCCAAACTCCAGGTCAACAACAATTAACAGACTTCTTGATTCCTTTGAAGAGTATATCAGAATACTCGATCAAGAAGACAAAGACAATTGCAGACTTCTGATTCAGAAGCTAGGGGTACTCAATCTTTTGAGTCCGAAACTGATAGTGTCGATTCATACTCTATACTAATCCTCTGTATCTTCAAGAGAGGTTGAATCCTACGCTATTGGAGATGAACCAGAGACGTCATCTGCTAATACAGAATAATGTCTCACTGCCGTTGAGCAATCACTAAAAGACATGCTTACCATGATGCAAAGCATGCACCAGATAATAACAGCTCAGCAAACTACTCAACCAGCAATAGTAACACCGGTGCAGGTAGCAGCACAAACTCAAGATAGTCAAGGGCTGATATACCTTTGACTATTCAAGAGCCTGCTGTTAACCAAGATTCTGCATCTCCAGATCCTATCATTCCAGAAGATGTACCATCTCCGGTGGGGTTACGGTACATCCAACAACCATTCAATCAAATGTACTTCCTCAAACCAGTGAAGCCATTCAAGCAGTGCGTGAGCTCAAAGCACAGTTTGAAGTTTTGAAGCAAAAGGATCAGCTCCAGAGGTTAGGATTAAGTAACCTTATCCTCCTCATTGGAATGATGTACCCTTTACACCGAAATTCAAGCCACAATCAATGGTATTGTTTGATGGAAAGGCTTCTCCTAGTCAGTATATCAATTACTTTGATATTATGACTGTACATCTGTAGAAAAATGATGCTCTTCTCACTCGGGTGTTCATCGGGTGCTTGACGGGTTCAGCTTACGACTGGTATCGTAGTTTACCGACAATTGTATTTCGTCTTTTGACGAATTTAAGGCAATGTTTCTCTCCCGCTTCTATGAAGGAGGTATGGACATGAACATGTCCTCCTTAATAGAAATCAAACAAAAAGAGAAAGAAGATACTCGGACGTTCATTGAACGTTTCGACAGGCGACTCTAAAGATGCCCCCTGGTATGCCAGATTCAGCGTTAATTGATACATGCAAGATGAATCTGCGACCATCCATTGCTGTTTCACAGGTTCCCAATTCACAGATTGGGCTTCGTTTATTATAGCAGCAGTTTCCGCCGAGATCAATGGTAGGTTGGCTCGTGAACATGGGATAATTTTTGCCTCAGAGGATAAAGAAAAAAGGTAATCCTGGTAATAATTTTGGCAATCGTAATGCAAAAGGAAAGGACACCCTTATGGTTAATCTTTCCAAAAACAAAACGACGCGAATAATCAGGAGTCTTCTAACCAAAAGAAGAATATTCTTTTGATGAGAGTGATATCCCAGGGATATTCAATGTCTGGTGAAGAGTGGCAAACTCCAGATCCCGGAGCCAAAGAGGCCTAATGAGGAATCTGACTGACAATTCCAAATATTGTATCTATCATAGATACATAAATCATCCCACCAGGCTTGTTATGTCCTAAAGAAGAAAATTCAAGAGCTGATTAATGCCAATGCCATCTCTTTAACTAACGATGAGCATACGGTCACAACCAATATGGTTTCTCTTCAATTCGAGATTTTCCTTCTCAACAAGTACCAGATGGGATTGTCCAATTCCGAAGGCGACGATGAAGATTGTGAATATCCGCCTGCCAGGAAGGAAAATGAAGGATTGTTGCCTCTCACATTAAAGAATGGTAAAATTATGTGGGTACATCCTGACTTAGTACCTGAAATGGAAGATGAAGGTAAAACTTCAAAATCCGAGAAAGGTAAGAAAGTCAAGACCTAAATATAATTTCTCATGTTATTCCAGATCCTGATGATTTGGATCATCTATGGGATGCATTCCTTTGGAAGATAGAGAGAGGATTGAACATATGTCCTCCAAGTCTGGCTTCTCCTACCAAGCTCAAGCTTACTCATCAGCAGTGGCTAGCCATGAATAGTGTTTCCTTATACAGGGCACAACAAGTCTTCGCTGCTTATGAAAAAGCTCCTATAGGGATTTTTCCTCGTATCCCAAATCCTTCTCCTCCCGTAGCTACAGAGACTTCTATTCCTCATTCTCCTGTATTACAGAGATCTCTTCTTCTTTCTCTGTTGAACCACCTGTTAAGAGTCCGCTACCTACTCACTGTACAGTCAGCAATCTGTCCTTCTCATGAAGAAGATGGGTTATGACTTTCAAAAGGCAGAAGGTTTGAATTATGATAAAGGAATACGACTTTTTTACAAATTCAAAGTCAAAAATCAACTGTTGGATTGGGTTCTGAGGTTCCTCATAACAATTCTCGTAAAAAGAAGGCTAAGGGAAGGAAGACTAAATCCTGCAATATGGTACTTCCTTCTTCTGAGTCTGAAGAAGAAACTTTGCTGTACAAGATCTGGAAAGAGTACCACAAGGATTATGAAGGATCCTCCAAAGAAGCAGAGGATATTGAAGCACCATCAACTCAACGTCTCTGTTCTTGCTAAACCATCTATGGTTGAAAAGGGGAAACAGAAAGCAGTACGCTTTGACGTCCCGTTGAAGTCTGCTTCCAGTCAGGGGGTGGTGATGAAACCCTATAAATTTGATATTCTAGCCCAGTTAGCTAATACTCCGGCTAGACTTCTATCTTTGAGTTGCTTCGCCTTTCTAAAGAAAGTCGCAAAACCTTGAGTGAAGCTTTGCTGCAAGCTGACTCCTGCTTAGCTCAACTCAAGACTCCTGATAATATACCAGTGTCATCCACAATGCCATAGTGTGATGGAGGTAATTCCTAATATTACCTTCACACAAGAAGATATGCTGTTGAAGCATAACAAACATGACAGGCCTTTGTGCTACACTGGGTATATTGAATCCACTGAAGTTGACATGATTTACATTGATCCTGGGTCTTCTATTAGCATAATTTTCAAAGTATGCTAAGACCGTTGAGGATTCCTACTAGTGAATTGACTTACACTAGTACCACAATAGTTGGTTTCAACTCTGGAAAGAGTAAACCACTGGGAAAAATTCGTCTGAAGTTCAGATTGGTGATCTTCGAACTATGGCAACATTCTATGTTATTAATTCAGACGTATCCTACAACATCCTTCTTGGAAGACCGTGGCTACATGAGCATAACATCGTGCCTTCAACTCTCCACCAATGCTTCAAGTACGTAGATTTCCAAGGGGTTGTGAAGACTGAGTTTGCTGATATCAATCCTTTCAAGGGTGTCGAAGCCTATTTTTTGATTCAATGCTCTACAAACAAGAGCATATGAAAGAGATATCAGACATAGCTGAAGATCGATCATCTGCCGAAGATCAGTCTATTAATGAAGATCCGCCAGAAAGCAACCTTTGAAGATCAAAGTCAAAGGGCGAATTCAACCCCAACCTGTCAACAATCAACCTCTGATTCAAGGTCAAAGGAAAAACTAAGCTTCATCTGAGGAATCAGTGAATGTTCTGCTAAGAGCCAAATTCAACCTCTTATGATCAAGGTCAAAGGGCGTATCTCGTACGAATGATCCAGAACCACCATTGATCGTCAATCTTGGCAAGTCTACGCAGAAGACGGATGATGGTCCATTAGTGATAATCCGAAGCGTAGCAGTCAAATTATAAATGATGTAAATATTGATCATTCTGTACTTTCTAATATCAATAAAGATTTCCTTTTTGAGTATATGGCTGTCAAATTTGTTGAAAGAATGACTTTATCTTCTGATAATCAAAGTCATCAGTATAAAGATGACATAGACACAGAGAAACCTTATACATTGACCATAAGGAAAATTCTTTCCTCTCATGTCGATGTTGGACCTTATGCTCAGAGGTTCTAACATCTTCTCCTTATCTTCTTCCTGTAATCGCTTCATCGCAAGCTTGTGTAACTTATAGACGTCACGAAGAATCTTATTTCGTGATTCCGTCTGATAAGAAAAATAAGCACCAAATTGTGTTTGGCCTGCTAGAAATATCCCTGTTACTCAGACAGATGATCTGAGAGATAAAGATAAAGAAAAATCGAATTGATAAATATAGTCAACAATCTCTCAAGATTATCCAGAATATGGGATATGATTTGAAGACTATGCAAGGTCTCAATCAAGGCAAGGGTAGACGATTACCATTATGTGGTGATCCGTTTTACCAGAAAACTCGTTATGGGTTGGGATATGATCGTCCCACATGTTTAATGACGATATACAAGAAGAATTCTCTCTAGCTCTTCACAATCATCAGATTCGGAAGAAATCAATTCATCGAATCTGATACGTCTCATTCCTCATATGTTAGAGGAGGTTATTATGATGAATCTGAGCAAATATTCTCTGTCAACATGGTTCAAACTGAGGGTGAATCTGAACATTTGAGAATGATCCTTGGGCTCAACAGATGGACACTCAATGGAAACTTTGTTTTGAACAGCGACACCACCTACAGAGGAGAGATTGTCCAGATTGATGTTGGAGATGGAACTACATCCAAACCAATATTCATCAGTAAAAATCTTTCTGAGGATGAAAAAGAGTTGATAAAACTGATCAAAAAATTAATATTTTTGCATGGAGTTATGAGGATATGCCGGGTTTAGATCCTAAAGTTGCTACTCATAAACTCATATTCTTCCTAATGCCAAGCCTGTAAAACAACAGCAACGCATTTTCGACCAGATATGATGGATGCAATTGAGGCGAAGTCAAAAAGCTGATCACATGTGGCTTTGTTCGTGAAGAACAACACCCGGACTGGGTTGCCAACATTGTTCCTGTTATAAAGAAGAACGAAAAGTCGAGTTTGTATAGATTTTGAGATCTTAATGCAGCTTGTCAAAGGATGAATTTCTACTTCCGATTACCGATGTCATGATAGACAATACATGCTATTTTGAACGCATATCTTTCATGGATGGATTCTCAGGATACAATCAGATTAAGATGCATCCATAAGATGAGAAGCATACTACTTTTCGTACCCCTTGGGGTTTACTGCTATACGGTTATGCCATTTGGTTTCAAAAACGTCGGTGCCACATATCAAAGGGCTATGGACAACATCTTTCAGAACATCTACGCAAGACAGTGGAATGTTATGTAGATGACATTGCTGTCAAAAGTCGATCAAAAGATGATCATATTCAAGACTTGAAGACAGTATTTGAATTGATGCATCGTCATCAATTGAAAATGAACCCTACTAAGTCTTTCTTAGGGGTTTCAAGTGGCAAGTTTTTAGGATTTGTCATTACTTCTCAGGGTATCCATGTTGATCCTGATAAAGTTAAAGCAATTCTTGAAATGCGTCTCCTCGTAATCTGAAAGAATTCGTGGCTTTCAGGGTCGCATTGCTTATATCAGGAGATTTATATCTAATCTCTCTGGGAGATGTCAACCTTTCTCCCGTCTATTAAAGAAGGGTGTATCATTTGTTTGGGATGAAGAGTGTCAGAAAGCCTTCAATGACATCAACAATACCTTACAAATCCACTGTTCTGGTACCTCCAGTGGTAGGAAGACCATTTTTGCTATATGTTCGAGCCTTGGATCATTCACTTGGTGCTCTTCTTGCACAAAAAAGTAATATGGGGCATAAACAAGCAATTTATTATCTTAGCCGAATGATGTCGGAGCTGAACACAGGTATACTCCTGTAGAAAAGGAATGTCTGGCCTTGGTTTTTGCTGTCCAAAAGACATGACATTATGTGACTGGACAGACTATTCATGTCATCTCCAGAATAAATCCCATTCGGGTATTGATGAAAAATCGAGCATTCTTAACTCTAGGTTAGCTACCTGGGCGATGTTGCTCACTCCTTATGACATGGTTTATGTACCTCAAAAATCAGTGAAGGGTCAAGCATTAGCTGATTTCTTAGCTGCTCACCCTATACCTGAAACATAAAGTTATATGAGGACATTCCAGATGAAGTGTGGATTGCAACATGACTTTGAAGGATGACATCTGGCAATTATATTTTGATGGAGCATCACGGGTTGGACCTAAAGGTAATATCTCTGGGGTAGGAATCGTCTTGGTTTCTCCTGATAAAATGGTCATATACCGTGCCTATTCTCTCAATGAGCCATGTTCCAACAATGTAGCAGAATATAATGCTCTATTGATTGGTCTCCAAGTAGCAAAACAATTGGATATTGAATCCTAGAAGCTTATGGAGATTCTCAACTGATTGTTAATCAAGTTAGAGGGACTTATGAAGTCAGAAATCCTGATCTCATCCCTTATCATCAAGTGGTAATCGAGTTGGTCCTTTCATTCAAAGGATTCTTCATCGAATTCGTACCACGTTCTCAGAATGTGGAAGCTGATGCTCTTGCTAGCTTAGCAGCAGACTTGGCTGTTCCAATTCGAAGACAAAATACAATTACTTTATTGGACCGAGACTTATTCTGTGTCAAAAATAATCTGTATATTGAACAGAGTTATACTACAGAGTTAAGTTCCAGCAGAGGGATTGGAGAAGTCATTCATTGATTATGCGGTTCATAGATTTTACCTGAAGATCCAAAAGAAGCTGCATCAATTAAGAGACGATCATTTCGATTTTATTATGATTCGTCTTTACATATGCTATACCGTCGTTCATATGATGGACTTTTGCTGCGCTGTCTCTCAGAAATGAAGCTAAACAAATACTCGCGAAGCTCATGATGGTGTTTGTGGTGCTCATCAACCAGGTCCAAAATTACAAGACCGCATTCAAAGAATGGGGTATTATTGGCCTTCTATGATAGCAGATGCTGTAGACTATGCCAGAAGGTGTAAAGCATGTCAGATTATGCTGATTTTATTCATCAACCGTCTGAATTCCTACATCCTACAGTAGCCTCTTGGCCCTTCGAAGCTTGGGGCATGGATATTATTGGGCCTATTAACCCCCCTTATGTTAAAGGATATCGGTTTATATTGGCTATAACCGATTACTTTTCTAAGTGGGCAAAGCAGTTCCCCTCGCTGAAGTGAAAACATCTAATATGATAGCTTCATCAAACACCATGTCATTTATCGTTTCGAGATTCCTCGACGGATAATTCATGACAATGGACCACAATTTGCCAGTCAGGCATTTTATCGTTCTGTAATAAGAATCGAATTCAAAATCTGGCTCTACGGCTTATAATCCAGCTGCTAATGGTTTAGCCGAAGCTTTCAACAAGACGATCATCAAACTTCTCAAAAAGTTTGTCTTTCTAATAAACGTGATTGGAATGAGAAACTTGGAGAATGTTTATGGGCTTATCGAACGACAGTCCGAACTCCTACTGGTTTACAATTTTTATTGGTTATGGATGTGAGGCTGTCCTTCCATTGGAAATTCAGATTATTCTTCGAATAGCCATTGCTAATGAGCTAACTACAGAGAATAATGATCGCTTACGACTCCAAGAACTTGAAGGATTGGACGAGAAGCGTCTTCAAGCACAACAGCATATTAAGCTATATCAAGCCCGTATATCTCGAACTTTCAATCGTAAAGTTAAAGAGAGGGTATTCAAGGTTGGCGAGCTGGTATTAGCTGTTCGAAGACCGATGGTGATGACTCACAAAAGCAAAGGAAATTCCAAGCAAAATGGGAAGGCCCTTATGTAATCGAGACCGTGTTTTCCAATGGCGCCTATCGGTTATCCAAGCCCAATGGAGATCTACTCATGATGCCGATCAATGGCAAATTTCTTAGAAGTACTATGTATAATAAAAAAGACAGAATGAAAATAAAATCTCTTTTATTATTATTTTTGTTCAGAACAAAGGATTAAGGATGAGGACCATTGCCTTCCTTATTAAATACATATTCTGCCAATGCATCGAAGACATCGTTGCCTGAGTTCACAAAAAACTTGCAGGCAGCCATCCTCAGCACCTCTTTTTCAGGAGTTTTCCCTGGCTCTACTAAGAAAGCGAGGATGTCTTGTGGTGGCTTGGGCGTAGAAGAGCTTTCTCCTATTTCGGTTGGGCCTAACACAATTAGCTCAACGAGGCGCGTCTCGATGACGTCCTCAACCTTCATGGAGACTTCATTCTTTTGCTGCACGTCCTTAGAAGACATTTTCGATAGAGGAGTGGAAATAAGGATGAAGTTTTACAAAAAGTTCTCATCTATTTATATGAGAGAGCTATTAATGAACCGGTCCGGAAAATTGAAAACAACTTTTCATTCCCGAAAAGACCTGTTCATTCATTATATCAGATTCATCCATTTAATTCTGGAATTGAATTAATCTGTCTTCTTTTCGAAAGAAACGTTGGTTCATTCATTCTTTTGTCGATATTGACGTATACTCTCAATGACGTCTGTCTTCTATTTCTCCAGCTACCAATATTTGGTTAAGTTGATAACTTGTCTCTTCGGAGAGAAATTTTAATATTTTATCTTAACAGTTGGTATAAAAAGTTGGATTTATTATTTATCACGTTCTTATGACCTCTGAATAAATATTAAATCTACTTCTTTTCCTATCTATCATGTCCATTTGACCTCTGAATAGATATTAATCTAATTTTTTTTGAGTTGTTACGATCTATCATGTCCATATTACCTCTGATAGTGTTGTATACTCTGAAAAAGAAAACAAGATTTCATTTATGTCTATATTACCTCTGGATAGATACAAATTATTGAGTATAGAAGACTTGTCATTTCTATTCTCACTTTATCATCATAAAAGTCTATTACATTTCTTAGACTTTCTTACAAATCATAATGGAAATCTATTACATCTTGGATTTTCATTTTATACGACAACGATGACCTAATCGAGATCTATTTCTTCTTTGGATCTTCTTCATCGGATTCGTTGTTGGTGTCAATTCCTTGCTGTTTGAGCCTCAATGGCGACAAGAGCAGTAGGAATTAACTCTGGTCTTCTCTCTCAAACGAGAGAAGAACCCTAGAGTATGGCAGCCCGAAGACGCGTTGCTGCCAATACAATTGGTAGAGAAATGACGGCCCTTCAGAAGAAATAGGAATGTATCCAGCATTGGGATACGATTCCTAGTTCTGTCGTGAAAGGAACTCTACTACCCAATTTCTCGAGATAGAGTTGACTCCACCATCCAACTTTCCGTGTATAAAGGCTCTTCCTACCCTCTGAGGAAGACCCTTTTATCCCACAAAGAGTTCTGAGTTGTCTGGTTTGAGTGTTAAAAGCGCATGAGCTCCCTGATGTTGATGTCAGAAGAATGCTCCCCACAGTATCCAAGTCGCCAATGCCGGTTCTGGAAAAGTTTTTCAGCCAAGCTTCTGCAGAAAATAGTAGAGAAAAATTTTCAACAGAAGTATCATCAGGCGCATACTGGCCAATTAAAGACTGATGCTCGCTCACCTTATTCAGGCTTTACGCCCATGTTTTATGTGCACCTTATCTAACAAGGCTTTACGCCCGTGTTTTATGTGCACCTTATCTAATAAGGCTTTGCGCCCGTGTTTTATGTGCACCTTATCTAATAAGGCTTTGTGCCCGCATTTCATGTGCTCCTTATTTATCAAGGATTTGCGCTCGTTTTCAGTAAGCGTACCTTATCTATCAAAGATAGGCGTTTGTTTTCAACAAAGGCTCAAAGGCAGCCGATTGTGTACCCTGTTTTAATTAAAAAAAAGAGAAGAGCGCACCCTGCCCTTTTTATGTAAATCAAACTTACCATCAAAATCAGATGGTTCAGCCCTAAGAATTGTTGAATCAACGTCTGGTGACCTGGTGTACAGAGGAACGACATCGTAAAGCATTGCCATTATATCAATCTCTTGTTGGAGAATAAAATCTTGCAAAAAGCTATCTTCGGAGAAAAAGAATGAGAATGAGAATGAGAATGTGTAAACATGCTTTAACTCAGCTATTTATAAAGGGTCGAAGAAATAGTTGGCGTGAGTCTATTTCGGGAAAGATCCTAATAAGAGGCGCTCATGACCACAGGACAGTTGCCACGTGTTGTTCTATTTCTCTTGGGAATGAACAAACATGGAAACAGTCAAAAGAGATGTAGAATGATCCTATATTAATGCATCACGAGAATAAAGGTGGAGATAACACCAGGATTTTATTTTTATAAAGAGTAGGCCCCTACAGATATGTTGAGTGTCATAATACATAGATGACACTCTTACACAAAACATTATTTTTTCTTCTTCTCTCCTTCGTTGGGCTGACGAAGGGAGACGCCTAACTCGTACACATTGTGGATCCCTGAACGACGCATCAGATTGAGGAATACTTCTGCATCACCTGATCCTTCGTAGGCAGTTGAGGGACCACCATTTATACGATCGAAGATCGCTAGAGTCAGTCCAAAGCACTCCATGAAGTTGCGTGCTCGCTCAATCTCCGTCTCTATGTTAAGCCTTGAGTCTTGAGCCTTTTCCTTGTCAGTCTCTATTTCTTTCTTCGGTGCCATGACAGTATGAGGATGAGAAGTGAGAATGAAAAACTTCTCCCTATATATATACAATCAATCAACCTTTCGTATTCCCTATGGGAAACTGAACATTATCAATGCAACTCGGGAAGATGAAAAGGCGTTCGAATGTTTCGAGAGAAAATTTATTATGACAAATGAGTTTTGACCGGCACCATTTCTTGACTTTTCATGTTCAAAGTATTTCAAAATTTTTGAAGTCTTTTCAAATTTTGAAAACTTTGAAGGGGGTCTTGTAGGAGCATAAAAAGTGCTTCATAGACTAAGTTAAAGAGATAGAGCTTTACACTCAAATGAGCTGTTTTACGCCAACTACTTTACGCCAGGGACATGCCAACTATTTTACGCCAGAGACAGGTTATCAAATCATGCATTTAATGTAAAGTGATAATGGGTCTGACATAAAGATCTACTGACAGCGTATAACACAGAATTCGAAGGAATTTGTTCTACACAGAAACCAATATTATCGTTTAGTATGTAGACTGAGCTATTTTACGCTCACAAGATGGCTTCTTTTACGCATGAATACTATATGAGCTTTTTACGCTCAAAGTTGACGTGTACATAAAGTTTATTTGGGCTACTTTTTACGCTCAAGGTTGTTTTATCAACCACTTTACCCGAGGAGTCCATTTTAGGGCTACTTTACGCCTAGTCTACTACTTTACGCTCAGAGTATATTTGGGTTGTTTTTATGCCCTATCCTTCCTGACTACTTTGGAACGTGGTTTGCCTACGTGGCTTTCATGCCACACATCTCGATGAACGTGTGTACGTGCATCCTATTCTTATTGAAATAATGGGACACGTGTCAATGTGTGTAGAGGATGACTTCAATCATGGGTAGCAGTTACTGACATAAAGACAGGACTTTGCTGAGTTTTACGCACAAAAAGCCAAGTCTATAAATAGACTTATTTTTATACGGAACACAGACAGATGGAGACAGGGAAGAGAATACGGAAATCAGAGCCCAGAAACTTTGATTTTCGAGAGCATTCTTCTTCAACTTTTCTTCCAGAACAGAGTGAAGCAAAGCAGGAAAGCATTCGACCTCGCCATCAGTGACCAAGTGCGTCGATACCTTTCTGGTGACTTAGTTCTTCCAGTTGTTCATCTTCTAGAAGTGATCTTTATCATCTTCGTATGCTCCAAGAAATAAAGTGATTGTCTTCAGATCAGACTTCCATAGCAATACTTTCCAGAACAATTTGTACTTCTTGTACTTTTTTTCATTTTATTTTCAAAAGTCAATTTCTAGGCATTTTGTTAAGTGAAACAACATACTGCCCACCAGTCCGACCTTGTTATTTCCCGTTTAGGATAACTTGTGAAGTACACGAGCTGAGCCTGACTTGATCGGACAAATGGTTCATAGGCTTGATATCGACGCCGATAGTTTATATCAACAAGACCGTGCTTGTCTACTTTCCAACCTTGACCTTCAATCGGATCGAACCAATCACACCTGAATAACACAATCTTAGCAGGCTCTATTCCATAACTATATGTCAGCTCCACGATCTCCCGTAGCACGCCATAGAAATCGTTGCCCGCATCAACATCTTTGTAGTTCGAAGATCTGATACACAAACAGCTATTTTTGGTGGAGTCGAGATCCATAAAGTTGTCTCTGATTGGGCAAGTTGTTGACTTGAACCTAAACCCATTAACACAGTAGCTTGGCTATATTTTTGCAGCATAAATTGGTCCCTTGGCTAGCGTTCTAATAGACTCATTCTCAAATCTTGCGTATGGACGATCGACCTAAATACCACGAAAGAAGCAATTAAACTCATTCTCAATCAAGTGTATATATATAAAGGTAATTACAGAGTTCTCAAGTCTTACATATGCACTCAACCATGATGGAAAATAACGCCTCATTTCTTGTTCTAGTTCTTCTTCTGTTATGTGTGGCCTACCTGACCTCACATCATCATTAAATATGCTGAAAACAACATCGTTCAATTAATGTAGTACTATAATAATCAACACTATTAAAATAATATAGACGTATTAATTACTTACCTCTCCAGTTTTTCTACTTCCTCCTCGTCGCAGTTGAGTAATACATACACCTGTGCAGCCCTTAGCTCATCATCGTTCAGATATCTCTTCTTTATTTTATCCGATGGCTTTCCTGGAGCATTGAATACCTTCAGTATTGTATCATTACTTTCATGATCTTCGTCGTCGTTTCTGGAAGCTCTCGTTCTATTAGTTGCAACATGAGGCTTGAAATACATCGAACAAAAGTTTATAATCTCCTCGAAAATATAGGCTTCACAAATAGAACCCTCGACCCGTGCCTTATTTTTCACCTTTCTTTTTAGGTAATTCAAATGTCGCTCGAACGGGTACATCCATCGATATTCGACGGGTCCACAAACACATGCCTCATAGGATAGATGAATCGGCAAATGCTCCATAGAGTCGAAGAATCCAGAAGGAAACACCCTCTCTAGCTTGCACAGTGTTACCGCAATGTCCTTCTCTTGCTTTTCTAGACGATCAACGAGCAATTTCTTAGAACAAAGATCCCTGAAGAATATGCTAAGCTCCGTCAATGGATCCCAAACTGCCTGCGGTAAGAATTCCTGAAATACAATCGGAATTAACCTCTCCATGAATACGTGACAGTCGTGGCTCTTCATACCCGTCAATTTATTTTCCTTCGGATCGACACATCTTCTCAGATTTGACACATTCGTCTAAAAATTTTAGGCCCTGGATCCACCGACAAAGTCTCACTTTATCCTCCTTGTTCAGCGAGAAAATTGACTTCGACAGGAACTGTTTTCCATTCCGCTCTATCAAATACAACGCAGGGCGTTTGCATATTTCTTCTAAGTCCAACCTGGCCTTGGGATTGTCTTTCGTTTTTTTTCTTTACGTCCATCACAGTATTAATTATGTTATCAAACACATTCTTTTCAATATGCATGACATCAAGATTATGTCTGATCAGATTGGTACTCCAGTATGGCAGATCCCAGAATATGCTTCTCTTTGGCCTGTTATGATCTCTACCAAATCCATCACACTTGTACCCAGTTGTAGGATCTTCGATAGCACTTGGAAAATCTTTAACCTTTTCCCATATCGTGGCTCCGTACCACCTTGGCGGTGGATCACCCTTCTCTACAACGTCGGCACGGAATGTATTTCTGTTCCTTCTGAACGGATGATCTTTTGGCAGAAATTGTTGATGACAATCAAAGAAGCACGATTTTCCTCCATGTTTCAAGCGAAAAGCCTTACTACGGTCCATGCAATACGGACATGAGAGACGGCCATGAGTGCTCCATCCAGATAACATTCCATAGGTCGAAAAGTCGTTGATGGTCCATATAAGGGTTGCCTTCATCTGAAAATTCTGCTTCCTGGAAATATCGTACGTGTTAGCGCCTACTTTCCATAACTGATTCAACTCGTCTATCAAAGGCTGTAAGTACACATCAATGTTCCTCTTGGGATTGTTCGGACCAAGAATTATAACAGTTAGAAACATGTACTGAGTCTTCATGCACATCCAAGGCGGTAGGTTATACGGAGTGACAATCACAGGCCAGCACGAATACTGGGATCCCGAAAGACCAAAAGCAGTAAAACCGTCAGAAGATAACCCCAACCTAACATTATGTGGATCTGAAGCAAAATTAGGATACACTCGATCAAATTGCTTCCATGCTTCTCCATCGGATGGGTGATCCAACACTCCTTCAATCTGTTCTCGCATGTGCCAACTGATATTTTCGGCGGTCTCTTTCACCATAAATAATCTTTGCAACCACGGCGTTAAAGGCAAGTAGTATATTGAATCGGTCGGTCTTCTTGCACCGGTAGACCTTCCTGTACTAGTTGTCTTATAGCGATCAGCACCACAAAATCTGCACACATCTGCGTCCTTGTCGTCTTTGTAGTACAGCATGCACCCATTACGACAAGAATCAATTTTCTCGTATCCCATCCAGAGCGATCTCACCATCCTCTTAGACCGATAGAAGTCTTTAGGTAACTTAGCACCCGCCGGTAAGATCTCTATAATCAACTCTAACACTCGGTTGTAGCATTCTTACGACATGTTAAAATCTGACTTAATGCTCAACAGTCTTGTAACCACCTCCAACGGTGAATGATCCTCACAACCAGGATACAATGGAGTCCTTACATTCTCCAGCAACTCCATAAACTTTACAGCATCGACATTCGGTGCCTCCTCAGCTGCATCATGAACGAAACTAGGCCCCGCAGCGTCAAAAACCATGTTCACTCATCCGTCGTCGTATGCATGATTATCTGAAACAAAATTAGGTCCCGCATGCATATATGGCTCAACATAAGGCTTCGGCTCTGTTGCTAAAGACACAAGTTCTCCGTGTGCGGTCCATTGATAGTAATTAGGCGTGAAACTCCTCGAGTACAAATGATATGTCACTTCCACTTCTGGATAATATTTCACGTTATGACATTTCACACACGGACACTTAATTTTGGTGCCGTCCATGTACTGAGGGAACGTCTTAGCAAACTGTATGAACTTCTCTACTTACGCTATGTATTTATCCCGCACACCACACATATTATCAGGACGACGATTGTACATCCATGAACGATTCTGCAAGTAGTAATTCATATCCATTTGGAAATAATTCTGCAAAGATGGACACACATTATCCAATAGACATAAATTCGTATATTATGTCTTATTATGGGACACACATTAGTACCGGATAGTTACTAATAACAATAATATGCAATCTAGGTCAAACTAGGTTGTACTAAGTCAAACAAAGTCAAACAAGGTCAAGCTAAGTCAAACAAAGTCAAACAAGGTCAAACTAGGTCAAGGGTTGACCTATAGTTGACTTTGTCAACTCTTAGTCTAATCTTGGTCAGATGTTGACTCTACTTTGACTTTTAGTCAAAATAGTCAACCTTGGTCAAACAAGGTCAAATCTAAGTCCAATATCCTATTTCTAGTCATTACCTACCAAGGTACCCTTTACCTTATCGCTATTGGTATCCCAATACCAATACCTTAAGTTGGAATCTCAATATCTTAGTCTAGGTAACTAATACCTTAACATCCACTTTACCTTAGATACTAGATAATACCATATCCTAGTAATATCCTACCCTTAGGCTAGTAGATAACTCAATACCTTAGGCTAATAGATATTACCATCTACCTTAGGCTAGTATCTATCCACCTGCCTTAACATCATACCCATTACCTTAGCTAATACCTTACCCTTAGGCTATAGGTAATTCTCATTACTTTGCTAATACCTTAGATACCTTAGGATACTAACTGTACCGTTCTAACAATATACCAACACTCCTAAGATACTCTAATATTTACATAGAGATATACCCTATAGGGTATCCTATTACCATAGACTAATCTAGGACACTCTTAAGATACTGGGATATCTAACTATCCTAGGATACCAAATTCTAGCCAAGATACTAACTTAGGGTACTAACTTCTAGCCCATATCCTAATATCCTATTATCTTGATACCGTCAAGATACTAGCATAATCTAACTATCCTAAGATATCTAACTTAGGATACTAACTTATCTAGGATAAATAGGATACTAACTAACCGATCCAAGACACTAACTAACCTATCTAGGATACTAACTTCTAGTATCCTAAGATATTAACTCACCTATCTAACTCTAGGATACTAACATCCTAAACAAGATATTAAATTAGTGCCTAGGATACTATCCTAAATATCTAACTTAGGATACTAACTTATGTGTAGACACTAACATACTCATCCTAAAACAAAACCACACCCTCCCAACATAATAAGAGACACTAGCTTCTAGTCACTATTGCAGCTGCTGCCCTCAAATATAGGTTTATACTTTTTTTCATGTTCTAACATTTATCCACCTGCCTTAACATCATACCCATTACCTTAGGCTAGTATCTATCCACCTGCCTTAACTCAATACCTTTTTTTAATGTTCTAACATTTATCCTCAAATGTACGAGACAAAAGAAAGGAGGGGATGATTGCTTAATTCATCAATTAGATTAAAAAAGGCATGATAGTTAGGCAGCTGTCATGACTTTGGTCGGTTATGTTAATTATTTACTACATATAGTTGCTTCTAGAGTACATGGAATCCGTTTTTATATTTCGCTTTAAATATAATTAGTTTATCTTCATATGGCGTGATGTTACAAAGTTTTAAGCCATTACCCCACATATTTGAGCCCATAAATAATTGACACGCTGGTGAAATATCAGTAGAGGTATTCCATCTTCATATCAGAAACCTAGCAGCTTAGTTAGTAAGTACTTACCATATTCTCAACATCAGTGCTATGGAATTGGATCATAAGTACTAGACTTGATGATCCTCTTACCGCGATGCTAATTTTGCTACAGTTGATGACTTCTCAGATTTAGTATCACTTGATGGTACACAATAGCTTCATAGGTATTTAATAATCTTTGCTTTCATGTTTACCTGAGTAAACTTGAAACAAATTGTCCTATTGCATGGAAAATGGGCATTGAGGTATAATCAGGTATACGTGCAACTACATAAAATGTCAAAATATCTCGTGTCCGTGTCTGTGTCTAGATAGCTAGGGCTAGGGTTAGGGTTTACCTGAAGAGGGCGGCTCGGTCGGAGGATGGAGGCGGCGAGGAGGGTGGCTTCGTCGGAGGAGGGAGGCGACAAGGAGGGTGGCTTCGTCGTCGGAGGAAGGCGGCGAGGAAGGAGACTTCGTCGGAGGAGGGAGGCTGGTCGCCGGAGGGAGGGGTCAGCGGGCGAGCGGGGTCGCCGGGGGGAGAAGGGGAGGGTGTCGTCGGAGGGAGGGGTCGCCGGAGGGGAGGGTTCGCCGGGGGGAGAAGGGAGAGGTGGATCGAGCGGGAACAAAAAAATTTTGGGTGAAAAATTATGATTTCGATCGGGCCAGTAACCCTATATGAAATACGTCAGCGACGTATAAAATTTACGTCGCAATACGTCGCAATACAGCGACGTAAAAAAATGTCCGTCGCAGAACGTCACCATTCAGCGACGTAATAAACTCGACGTCGCTGAACGTCGCTAGGCAGCGACGGTCAGCGACGTGTAACACTAGGAGTCGCTATAATCAATTTTCGGCGACGGATTTTTCAGCCGTCGCTAATATACGTCGCTATTCTAACAGATTTTAGTAGTGGCCATGGTCTAGAAAAGTCCACAAGTGATGGCTAGGATGACTTGTAAGTTGGCTAGCGAACAAAGCAAGATTAACTTGAACATCTTCTTACAAGCTCCATGACACGAACTCTTACAAGAACTTCGAAAAGTTTTATTTTTGGAGTCTTACTCTCAAAAAAGTTTCACTAGTAAATATAGGTACAAGGTATCTAACTTCTCCACATTTGAACAAAAATATCCACCAATTCAACAAATCAAGGACCACAATTGAGTATGTAAGATATGAGAACCGATAAAGAGATACAATGACGAAAGAAACTCGTCTATGAAGGTCTGTCACAATCGACGTACGAATGCCTATGAAGGTCTGTCCATCAAAACGTACCCAAAATCTCCCTCAAACGCACACTATTAACGTACTATTTTAATTTCAAATAGGACTTTGCTACGTTATCCGTGGTTTGTGATCGAGGACGTGCGGCCTTCCGTTGGCCCCCTAGTCGGGATAGAGCCTGGTGATAGCAGGGAGGCCAATGGTTGGCTGATACGTGGGCCGACGGTCACGTCCGCGATCACAAACCGTGGACAAAATATTATTTTTGTTTCAAATACTATGAATCTCGCTTACCAATAAGTTTGTCAGGCAGGAACCAGAAAATATTTTTAAGGGGGGTTAAGTGCGTGGATGAAAAATAATATCATGTGATAACTCAAAAAATGAAAAAAACCCATAAGAATCAAAACAATCCACAGGATCCGAACCATGGACCTTCTATATAAACATCCAACCACTCAACCAATTAAGCTAAGACTTACATATGATAATATATTGGTAGTTCCTAGTATTTATTTGTTTTTAAACCCGAGCTACAGCTCGGGACAGTCAAGCTCACGCTTCGACGCCACTGGGTAACTCCAATTTGGATAAGGGTTTCTTAATATGTATGATTTCTTAATCAATTTCAAACAAAACAAGTGTATGTTGTTAGTGAGGATGATATATCGATCTAAGTTGGTAGGTTATATCGGTGTCTATAAGATAAGTACATGACTCACAAATTTGTTAGATGACAATCAAGGGATTTTAAATTTGCCAACAATATAAGATTTGCAATTGTCAAATAAATTATTATTATTACCTTTAAGATTATAAAAACCAATCATTATAGTAGATTTGAAAACTGTATTGTAATTATTACATTTATGATTACAGAATATCTATTATTATAAAAGATTTGCCCCGCGATCCGCACTATTTTCCTCTTCCTTGAGCTTCCAAGCCACAGCGGCCATGGCGATCGGAGCTTGAAGTGTCAGTTCGTAGGGGGAATCGACCAGAGACAAGCACAGCAGATCGAGTGGAGACTGGAGTTCGTGACTGCAGCCATGGCACACGCAACGAAGCCAAGGCACGACGCCACTGCTTCGTTCTTCCGATCTCACTCTGTTTTGTGAGGACGGTGAGTTCTTTCCTCCAAATTTCATTTGATAAGATTTGATCGATGCTCGGATCGACTCTTGATCCATAGATTTTCTGGGATCGATAATGATGATCGATGTTTCGTACTCTGTGCGTGTTCGAGAGATTCGAATTGAACTTAAATTCCTTGTTATTTCGCTTGAGCTCTAAGTGTTTGATGGAATGCTTGAATCAGGTTTTAGTTCACATTTGGACACGTGCGACATTCGTATCGGACACTAAGGAGTGTCCCTGAGTCTGTAAAGTGCACAAGTACAATTCTTGACACCCTCTTTGAATTCTTGGCTTCGAGTGTAGCCGTTGATCCTCGTATCTGTGTTTTCTAAATTGTACCAGACCTGAAGTATGTGTCAGTATCAAATTTGTGTGGCGACACAGGAAATTAGTATCGTCCAGAGTCCAGAGACCCGAGAGGACTTGGTGTGACTGGGCGGGGAGGTGATTGTGTTTAGTAACAGTTTAAATTTGAATGGAGTTTGCTATGTGTTTATAGTACACGTAATTTGAATTTAGGGCTATTGAATGTAGCCGTTGCATTTTAATTTTGGTAAGGCTGTGATGTAGGGGTGAGTATTCAGTTTATTCGGTTCCAACCGAACCGAATAACCGAAAACCGAATTGGACCGAAACCGAATAAGCAAAACCGAAACCGAACCGAATTGGTCAATAACCGAACCGAACCGAATTAAATCGGTTCGGTTTTCGGTTTATTCAGTTTTTGGGTTTATTTGTGTTTTTTAAATATATATAATAACTAAATATACCTAGATATATTTATTATATACCTATAATATATATATATATATATATATATATTTTTTTTATTTTATATACCTATAATATATATATATATATATATATATATATATATATATATATATATATATATATATATATATAATATATATATATATATATATAAGAAAATTTAGTTTATATATATATATATATATATATATATATATATATATATATATATATATATATATATATATATAAACTAAATTTTCTTATATATATTATATAAACTAAATTTAGTTTATATATATATATATATATATATATATATATATATATATATATATATATATATATATATATATATATAAGAAAATTTATATATAATATATATATATATAAGAAAATTTAGTTTATATATATATATATATATATATATATATATATATATATATATATATATATATATATATATATATATATATATATATATATATATATATATATATATATATATGGAGAATAAGGGAGGTAGGGTGCCACCTCACGGGAGGGTGTCTACTTGTCACCCCCCCATGCTATCATCAAGCACATGGATGCATGATGATAGCATGTGGGGGGTGACAAGTAGACACCCTCCATAGGGTGGCACCTCACCTCCCTCATCCTCTATACATATATATATATATATATATATATATATATATATATATATATATATATATATATATATATATATATATATATTTTTATTTTTTTTTTTGTTTTTTTTATACATATATATATATATATATATATATATATATATATATATATATTAATTATAGGTATATATTTTTTTTATATAGGTATATATAAAAAAAATATTAATTATAGGTATATATATACCTATAGGTATATATATACCTATAATTAATATATATATATATATATATATATATATATATATATATATATATATATATATATATATATATATATATATATATATATATATATATATATATATATATATATATTTTGATATATCTTGTAGCTCAAGTGGCTAGGCGCACCGGCACTTGGGGCATCGGACGGTGTTCGAGCCCCCACGGGGGCGGCTTGGTGGTTCGTCCACGGCCCCCGGGCCAAGCGGTGGCTGGGTGTCTTCGACACTGCCGCTTGGTTTTTAAAAAAATAAAATAAAATTATATATATATATATATATATATAAACTAAATTTTTTTATTCGGTTTTCGATTTTGGACCGAAACCGAAACCTAAACCGAATAAGAAAATTTAGTATTTTCAAAACCGAAACCGAACCGATTTTTTTAAAACCGAACCGAATCTCTTATTCGGTTCGGTTCGGTTCGGTTTTCGGTTCAAAACCGAATAATGCTCACCCCTACTGTGATGGATATGGGTTTTATTTCAATTTTGCTGTATAGTAGCCGTTAGGTATATGGGTTATGTGAGTTCCTTTGAATTATTAGGAAGGGCTCAGTTAAGTTAAACCATACAGGTTACTGGTAAGATGGCTAAGGAATTTAGCAGAGTGTGCATTGTTTGAAAGATATGGGCCAGGGCCTATTCCAGTAGGCTACTATTATAGTAGACTTGTCCAATTTATATTGGGTTGCTACCATGTAGACCATTGGAGAGTTTAGTTAAGGAATAAGTTTAGCTAAAGGATGAGTTTAAAGGTTCTTAAGTTAGATTGGATTGCTTGAAATAAATACTAAGAATCAATTTTTCTATTTTTAGGTGATCTAGAAGACTTGGGCAAACCCAGAATCAAGACAACTGCATGTATTCGGTATTACCATCATTGCATGCATTGTACACACATTGTCTTATTTCATTATTGCACTTGTTTCCGATTGATTGCATTGTCTCTCGTGTCGGATGGGGGATGTTCTAGAGACATGTGATTGACTAATATTGGACAAATATTGCCTGATAGCACACACCGTATGTCTGATGTCCATTTCATGTATGACTGATAGCATTGTCGTCAGACATGCTTGATTATTGCGTGACTGATAGAATTGTCGTCAGACATGCCTGATTATTGATTGACTGATAGCATATTCTATATGCCTGATTATATATTAGTCCCCACATATTGATAACGTCCAATTGCACATGTACACATAGCTAGTACATACTTTATATTCACATTGCTTCTCTGTCTTTCAGTTCTATTTGCTATATTGTTCCATTGATCTTCCATGGTGAGTTTTATTGAGTTACATTGTGCTTTGCTCCTTTCCTGACTGGATCGTTGATTACAGGTGAGATGGATCTTTAGATTGTCATGGCTGGCATTAGAGCTCACTTGACATTGAGATATCTAGTTTAATACATAGGAGATTAATTGAGTGTATTTGATTATATGTTGTTGCTGTATCATTATCTTTTACCGGCTTTGTACCCGGTTATTCACGTATAAGCTTGTAATAATTGTATAGTGATCTATGATGACTAGAGTAGATTCCGAGATTAGATGCTGTGATGAGATTATTCTTGTTATTGATGACTAGATGGCTTACTATCGCTGTCAACGACAGTGTAGGCCGGGCATGCATCGGCCCATACCCGATTATTCGGAAGCGAGACGTGACATATTTTTGTGGTGGCCCATACAGGTCGATCTAATTGTGCTTAGGATTAGAGTATCATTGGGAGCCTGCAAAATAGGAAACTCATCACAGCATAGCACCGTTATCATATTGCTTACATTTTGGTCTTTTATATTTTGCTAAAACACACAGTGTAGAGCCTAAAAATTAAGCTGTGCCATGTTTGTACTACTCAGCAATCAAGTTGCGCCCAAAAAATTAAGTTGTGCCACTGTTATGAAGCCCAGAGATCAAGTTGCGCCACTACTCCAGTTGTGCCACGTATTAGATTGCGGCTAATCACATTGCGCCAAAGCCTACGTGGCGCTTGACAATAATTGTCATCACTAACTGACAGCATTGACAGCATGTTAAATGAAGAAAATCTCTTCGAAACCCGTAAAGCGTGGCGCTCGAGATGATTTGCTGTCATTGATGACAGTTGTTCAGTGCACTCTGTATGTTGTGCCTAGGCGCAACCTGATCAAACTCTCCTTGCAGACCAACACGTAACCCAAATGATGTCACGTACCTATGCACTGAGTTGCGCCTAGGCGCAACCTAATCAAGCAGGATGACGTGGCGCACATGCCACTAATCTCTCAAAACGTGTCCACTACTCTGTACACGATCATGCGCATCTCAATCATACGATGCCACGCATCTAAATACAGTTATTACACGTTCGAGTAACTGAATGGAAGTTGGCACAACCTGAGGTTGGCGCAACCCGAAGTGGCGTAGTTCGATCTTGTGCACATCAGAATAACTGATAAAACAGTTATTTCCAGAACTCTATAAATAGAGTTTTTAAACATTATCAGAGGATCAGAGATCAAGAGTTCTTGCAAAAGTGCTGCTGCATTCTCCAGAGGCTTTAGTCTTCAAGTTCATATAGTCCAAGAGATAAAGCGATCGTCTTCTGATCGGATTCCTAAAGTTGTACTTCCCCAGAATTTATTATACTTTATACGATTCTTTTTAAGCTTAGAATAAACTTTTTTTGTTTTTTGCAAACAAAATGGCGACTCTGCTGGAGACGACTTTCTCCTCCGACGAGAAGGTGACAACTCAATGTGATACTGCGTCAATCGGTAAGACGCAGAAGACTCTGGTTGTTCAAGTCAACCAGCCAGCCTACGAGGATATGATCAACACCAAGAGCACTCAGCGCAATAAAGTATGTCCTGTGTGGACTCCTAAGCCTTCCACAGTTGCTGTTGCCCAGGCGCAACCTGAGCGCTCAGTGGCCAAGGCGCAATCTGCCTCTATGGCTAAGGCGCAGTCTACATCTGTTCTCCGTGCGCAACCTATTTACTCCATGGCCAAAGCACAATATACCTATGTGGCCAAGGCACAGTCTACTTCTGTTGCCCGTGCACAACCTATTCATTCTGCTGCCAAGGCACAAACTGCTTCTGTGGTTAAGACGCAGTCTACTTCTGTTGCTCGAGCGCAACTCAATCACTTTGCTGCCAAGGCGCAACCAGTAGCCCATTCTGCCATGGCACAACCTATGCATCCTGCTGCCCAGGCGTAATTTACACACCCTGTTGCCCTGGCACAACCTAAGGGAACTAGCCTTTTGGCTATTCCCTCTTCTTCTCCCGTTCTGAACTTGGAGAAGTAATATTCTAGTGCTAATACTAGACAGGGAACTAGCCTTTTAGCTATTCCCTCTTCAACAGCAAAACTGAGGAAAACGCTTCTTAGCTAAACCGTCACAAAATAAAGAAAAGCACTCTTTGGTCTTTTCTCAATCTTCTCCAGTCTATAAATCGGAGTAAAGTATCTCAGATTGTATTCCCTTGAACAGAGATTCCTCTATTCTCAACAGAGGTCTTCAAATCTCTGCTAGAGGAAATAATGTTGATCAAAGAGGCATCCTGCCTACCCCTATGGTAACTACTCAAGATCTTCTAACCTTGCATATCTCAAGATCCGAGCAAGGAAAATTGCTGGTATCTCAAACAGATGCACCGGAAGCAGAATTATCTGATTTGTGTGCCTATCTCAACAAGCGTCAATCAGTATCAACCTCGATAAAATGCAAGCATCCTATGCCAAAGGCTAACTTGCGCCAGAATACGGCTTTGAAAAGAAAGATCCAATCACTTATGCTAATGAGTTAAGTACTTCTCTGTACACCCACGAAACTAAGCAACTTAAGAACTGGAGTCATGTTCCTAACATCATTAAGGAATACGTTCCTCCGACTTCTTCTCGTTCCATGGTGGTAACTGATCTCCGAGAACGTCTTACATAAAAACGAAAGATCATGGAGACATCTCACTCACCTCTAAACCACCCATCAGAACACCACTGCGTTCATGAAGTGGTTATCAAGTGTTGTTGTCAATCAGCTAAACGATCTGTCTACGATCGTCTGAACTATGCTTCAACTCCTGAACCCATGATGGTAGATGAAGTTGAGCTGTTATATGCTTCTATCAATATGACTTCCCGGTACACTGGATAGAAAAGCTTCAAAGCGTGGCACGTCTCACAACCCTAGTCAGCAGTACTTGGGTCAACTCCGTGAATCCAGTAAAGGGGTCTTTCAACATACCAGATCGAAAAATCAGAATTTGGACCAAGATGTCTTTAATTAGAAAGATCTCTCCATTACTCATCTGGGAGAGGATTCTTTATCTGACTTTGATGCAGATAGTGAAAGCTTTGAACAAACTATCTCGTCAATAGTGGCAAGAGAGGTGACAACATATGCCATTACAGAAGACCAAGATGCTTCTAGTTCAGCCAGTCAAGAATAAAGAATTGTTGTACTGGAAGACAAATTGAAGACCATGGCTGAAATGGTCGCAAGTATGTACACTATAATCGTGGCTCAACATGCAGTACCACCGGTTATGAATCCTGCAACAAATCCCAAGCTCATAGCATCTTCTGTGCCTATTAATGTTGGTCTAGGGGTACCGCCTCTCCAGGTTGCTTCTGTACCGATTCTAGCTGCTCCCAATCAGTCTGGTGCTGGGGATAGTAATTATCATGCTGTTCCTCCTCCTAACAATTCGAATCAACCCACCAATTCACAGACATCAGGGGATGCTAATGAGGATGTAAAACTCTTACGCACCCAGTTCGAGGCTTATAAGCAGAAGGATGGTCTACAAAGACTTGGGATAAAACAACCTTATACTGCAAAATGGAAGGAGGTTCAATTTTCTCCTAAATATAAGCTTCCAACCATTATGTTGTTTGATGACATCACTTCTCCAATTCAGTATATCAATCACTTTAAAGTGATGACTAATCAATTGCAGCCAAATGATGCTCTTCTTACCAGGGTGTTCGTCGGTTGTTTAGCCGGTACAGCATATGACTGGTACCGTAGTTTGCCTGATGGTTGCATAACTTCTTTTGCTGGTTTCAAGCAAATGTTCTTGAAACAATTTTATGAGGAGGTCAACAACATGACTATGTCTACCCTCATCAAAATTAAATAAAGACATAATGAAACCACTGAGAATTTTATTGAAAGATTCTGCCGTGAGGCACTTAAAATGTCCCTAGGAACTCCATATGTTGTAACAATAGACACCTGCAAATCATACTTGTTGTCTATTATCAGCATGTGGACCGGATCAACACAATTCCAAGACTGGCCTTCTTTCATTGTAAATGCCAAAGCTGCGGAGGTTAGTGCTGAAAAGTTAAAACAGTTAGGAGTCCAAATGGCTAATCCTAACCAAGACGAACATCCTACATCCGACAACAATAATTGCCAGAACAATCGCACGGGAAAGGAAACATTAGCCATTAATCTCAAGGGCAATGAATCATTGGCAGTCAATATTGCTCAGCCTACACCCGCTCTTTTAGTACCACCATAAAAAGCACCTCGTCTAAAAGAAGATCATATACAAGATTTAAGAACTATCTTCAATCTAATGTGCCAGCATGAACTCAAAATGAACCCCACAAAATCTTTCTTGGGAGTCTCTAGTGGCAAATTTATCGGATTCGTCATTGCCTCGAAAGGTATACACGTTGATCCCGAGAAGATCAAAGCCATTCAAGAGATGCGTCCTCCACGCAACCTAAAAGAGCTACGAGGATTCGAGGGTCTTCTTGCTTATATCAGGAGGTTTATTTCGAATTTATCTGGACGTTGTAGACCATTTACTCAGTTAATGAAGAAAGGTGTATCTTCTATTTGGATAGAAGAATGCCAACGAGCATTTGATGACATAAAGTGGTATTTGATGAATCTACCTGTCCTAGTGCCACTGATCTCAGGAATACCCTTCTTGATGTATGTTCGGGCGATGGACCATTCATTAGGAGCTTTGCTGGCTCAGAAGAATAAAGAAGGTCATGAACAAGCTATCTACTACCTTAGTCGGATGATGATTGGAGCTGAACATCGTTATTTCCCGAGTTAATCCTCTGCGGGTCTTAATAAAGAAGCTCAGTACACTCAATTTTAGGCTTGCTACATGTGCTATATTATTAGCACGATATGATATGGTGTATGTTCCACAAAAGTCTATGAAAGACCAAGCACTCGCTAATTTCTTAGCAGCTCATCCTGTCCCTGAGATATCTAAACTCTATGATGAGATTCCAGACGAGATATTGGAATCAAATATGATCTTAGAAGAATTTTTTACTTAGCATTTATTCTTCGATGGAGCATCTAGAATTGGACCTGGAGGCACCCTCGTCGCTAGAGTGGGAATTGTTCTCGTTTCACCAGATGGATTAGCTATTTAGAGAGTTTATTCCTTAGATGAGTGGTGCTCCAATAACGTGGCAGAATACAATGCTTTGCTTATTGGACTCCAATTAGCCAAACAACTAGATATTGAATATTTTGAAGTATATGGCAATTCTAAGCTGATTGTTAATCATATTAGAGGTACATACGAAGTTCAACATCAAGATCTAGTACCATACCACGAAGCGACAATTAGAATAGCTTCCTCGTTCAAAGGGTTCTTTATCGAACATGTACGTCCAGTATGCAACACAAAAGCTGATGTCTTAGCTAACCTAGCAGCGGTCTTGGCAATTTCGGCCAAAAGACAACAAATGGTTGTTATTTCCAATAGAGAACTATTTTGTATTGAAAACAATTATAACATTGAATTCAGTAATTCAACTGAAGTCAATGTCATCAGCAAAGATTGGAGAGCATATTTCATCGACTTTGCAGTACATGATATACCACCTGAACATCCTAAAGAAGCTACAAGTATTCGTCGGCGATCGTTTCGATTTTATTATAATCATACCACCAAAACTCTCTTTCGACGAACTTTTGATGGATTACACTTAAGATGTCTTGCTAGTGATAAAGCAAAGCAAATATTACGCGAAGCTCATGACAATGTTTGTGGAGCACATCAGCTCGGTCCCAAACTACAGGATCGTATCCGACATATGGGCTACTACTGGCCCTCTATGATATCAGATGCCATTGACTATGCAAGAAAATATCGAGCATGTCAAATTCATAGAGACTTCATTCATCAACCGTCGAAATTTCTTCACCCGACTGCTACCTCATGGTCCTTTGAAGCTTGGGGCATGGATGTAATTGGTCCTATCAATCCTCCTTCGTCTAAAGGATATCAGTTTATCTTGGCTATAACCGATTATTTCTCTAAATGGACTGAAGTCATAGCTTTAGCTAAACTAAAGACTAGCAGTGTCATCAATTTTATCAAACATCATATGATATACAGATTTGGTGTACCTCATCGGATCATCCATGATAATGGACCACAATTCGTCAGTCAAAAATTTACTAGGTTCTGTGATGACAACCGAATCAATAACGTTGCTTCTACGGCCTATAATCCTGCAGCTAATGGGTTAGCTGAAACATTCAACAAGACTATCATCAAACTCCTCAAAAAAGTTTGTCTCTACTAACAAACGTAATTGGAGTGAGAAGCTTGGAGAATGTCTATGGGCTTATTGTACTACAGTCCGTAATCTCACAGGTTGTACACCTCTTTCTCTGGTATATGGATGTGAAGCTGTCTTACCGTTGGAAATTCAAATTCCATCCTTGAGAATTGCCATTGCTAATGAACTTACCACAGAAAACAATGATCGTCTCCGGCTTCAAGAATTGGAGGCGCTCAATGAGAAAAGGCTACTAGTTCAACAATATATCGAATTATATCAGGCCCGTATCTCAAAAGCTTTCAATCGCAAAGTCAAAGTACAAACATTTAAGAAGGCGAGATAGTTCTTACGGTCAGACGTCCTATGACTATGACCCACATGAGCAAAGATAAATTTGAGGCAAAATAGGAAGGTCCATATATAGTAAATAAGATTTTCTCAAATGGAGCCTACCAATTAACAGATATTGATGCCAGAATTGCTATGATGCCTATCAATGACAAATTTCTAAAAAAATATTATGTATAAAAGCAAAATGTTTTTCATTCAGAGAAATGATGTAAATAAAACTCATTTGATTCAAAAGCAGAAAGAGATACATAATATCAAGGACGGGGACGAGGACCCGATCCTTCATGGTTAAATACATGATTTGCCAGCAATTCAAACAGCTTATTGTCTGAATACACCAGCAACTCACAGGCAGCTGTCCTCACGGTTTTTCTTCAGCAGTTTTCCCAGGCTCCACAAACTTGGCAATATTGTCCTACTCTGGTACAGGAACTGTCGAGCCTTCACCCACTTCTTTCTAAGAAGGTACCGGAGGCTCAGCAGGAGGCGTCTCAGTCTTATCTTCAATCTTCGTAGTGAGCAAATCTTCGGAAGATATCCTGTAATGAGAGAAAAGAAGTTGACAATATCTACAGAAATACTGTTCTATTTATAGACAGAATGACTAGATAATCGGCTTCGAAAACCGATGCGACTTTTCCTCCTCGAAAGAAGTCCAACTGTTCACTCATTCACTTCTTCTCCCTAAAAGAGTCTGATTGTCCATTTATTCTCATCCTCGAGAATCGAGGTAACTGTTCATTCATTCAGTTTTTCTTCCTTGAGAACCTCGAGGTGACTGTTCATTCATTCAGTTTCTCTCTCCTAAGAAGTTTGACTGTCTATTCATTCATTTCATCAGTCTTAACATTTATTGTCTTTTATTTACTTTCTCGTAAATAAAGTCATAGATGGTAAATCCTCAAATCTAAAACAGAAAAAAGAATTCACGTCCTTCGTACCTCTGAATTTCAAATATCTATGTCAGCAACTTGTCACGTCCCTATCACCTCTGACAAAGTTGTCTATTGAAATAACAATATTTTCAACATTATATTCTGTCACGTCCATATTATCTCTGAGCAGATGTAATAAATATCGTTATTTTCTAATCAAAAAATATATCATGTCCAGTACCTCTGAATATATTTTCTATTCTATTACTTATATCTATAACAAGGTATGCAACAAGTAATGGAACCACAAAAAAAAAATTCTTATTTCATTTTCTTTTGATTAACATGTTCAAAAAGATACATCATAAAGAAAAAGATAACAATTTTTAATCATTTTATTCTGAAGAGTAAGCGATGAGCTCCATAATCCGCTTCTTCAAGGCTTTGGCTCTTTCAGTGCAAGAATCTAGTATCTGTTGCCTGGGTTCAACCCTTCCTGACTCTGGGTCAAATGGGTGTAGAGTGGCTGTTTGACGGGCTAGTTCTTCATTTTGTAGCTGGTCAAAGTCATCCTTTTGACGCTTCAAAATGTCTAACTGGTTGACAGCAGCTTGATGTAGCTGAGTTTCTTTCTCTACACCCTGCTTGACGACTTTGAGCTCTTCCTGAAGCCGAACGATTTCAGCCTCCAGATCAGAAGCTTTCTTTTCCTCATCCACGAATATAGCCTTATGATACTCAGCAGCAGAAGCTACTTCAGAAATCTGGATATCCAGCTTAGAAGATTATCTTGTGAAAGCCAATAAGAAAGCTTCAAAATTGGCTTTATTAGTCTCAGCCTCTCGAGCCATAGCTTCATATTCTGCATTCACTAGTAGCTCAACGTCTCCTCTTTTAAGGTCTTTATAAGCCTTAATCGACTCCTCCAGCTCGTCCAAAATATGTTCCAAAAAAATGGCCTGAGCTTCATCTCCTTGGTTGCGGATGCCTCCAATTAAAAATAAAGAGGGATTTCTAACCGTGCTGAATGGAACATCCTCTCTCTCCATTACCAGATGAACTAAAGGCTCCAAAGATGTGAAGAAGACTTTGGTGAAGGAAGCCACCACAAACTTGTTAGCCGCTACGGCGCTTGGGGTGGATACCACTTTTGCCGGAGTCTTTACAACTTTAACAGGTGGAGGCGCTGCATCTTGTGCGCTAATATGGAAATAGCTCCCCTCTCATGATGTGGTTCCTGTAGGTCCTTCTGCAATTTATATATGCCAGTTGTTAGAGCGATGTATGATGTTGAAAGAGCTAAAGTAAATAAATTATTTTAAAAATCTACCTGGGCCAGGCATTGCATGTGGAGTCTCAAGAGGTCTTGATGCTTCCATCTGAAGCCCCGATATGGTGTCCGCAGACATCGTAGCTTGACTACTTCCAGCCCCTGATTCAGTTTGAGGTGGCAGAGTGATTGGAGTTTGATCTATTAACTCTTCAGTGTTTACTACCACTCCAGAAGCCTCGGGTTTTCCACCTACTTCTTCAGAGATTCTGGGTTCATCGATTTTGGGACTGGCATGCCCTTCATCGATAACCAGATTTTTCTCATCCTCAGCAGTTGACTGACCTTTATTAGCCGGTCATTCTTGAGGTGATGGCACACCCACTAAAATTTGTCCCTCCTTAGCGGTATTATTTCAGTCATCACCAAAAGACTCGTCACCATAATCACAATCTGCTAAGGCGTCAATCATCTCCCGATCCTCTTCAGAGTGAGTAGGATCTTGAGACTTTAGAGAATTTATCGCTCCTTCTTGCGGAGGCAAATCTTTCTCTGGAGAGATGGTTACTGGAGTAATGGAAGTTGGTGAAGGAACCGTTATCCCGGTCGCAGCAAGCACATTAGCGGAAATACGTACCACCAAAGTATCTGAACTTAGGGCCTCTACAGTTGTAGCAGAATGCTGGATATCTGCTGAAATAGCCACTGTAAATAAAAGAATCAATTAAATATACATCTTTAAGAGAAAAACCTATATCGATGTATATCAAAATCCGGATATTACCTTCCGGAGTGGTAAATCTTGTTCTAGGTGGCTAGTAGATTCCGTCGGTAGGGGAGGGACAGAAGATGTATCAGTTCCTCGTAGAAATTTTTGGTTCACCAATAATTTTCTTTTGACTTCTCTGTGTGGTGGTGCAACCAGTTCTTCAGCAGCTCCTGTGCGATCATCATCTAGATTGATCGAGGCCGTAGATGTTCCCTCTTGAGTAACCCCTCCTTATTTTTTAGAAGAAGGAGTGACTTCCTTCTCTCCAGGAGATGTACTAAGGAGTATCTGTTTAGAATGAGAACGAGTCATTCTCGTAGTCGTTGGCTCATTTATCATCAATGAAGTTCTTTGTTTCTGAGCTCTAGGCGAAGCAGGCCTATCATCAAGATGGAGGAGGGTCGTTGTCTCCTTAGTTTTTCTTTTTCTTAACCCTTTGGCAGGAGATTTCTCTTTTCGTACCTTTAAAGATACATCCAAAGGAGCATGTACCTCATCTGGATAATTCTTGAAAATAGAAGCTTCCGGCGGTGGATCTGCGGGATCTCTATCCTCTGCATCTCGAAATGAGTGTGCAGTGTGTTCTCCCAATTTAGATCTCTTGTCACTGTAGAAGCATGGAAAAGAATAAAAAAAGACCCATGCGGCTCAGATAGATCCATGCGGCTCAGAAAGAAGCCACGTGGCCTTCAAACAGTTCTTCTCTGCATGTGGCTGCATTTAATGACCTGACGACTGCTCTGACAAAAAATAGCCATGACAGCTTTGACATAAAGACGCAATAATGACTGACATGATGGCGTATTTATGGGAAAGCGGAGAAAATCTCCTTACGGCTAGCAAAATCCAACAAGTCCCGAGGCCACTCCATGCGGCCGCTCACTTCATGCGGCTGTCCATCGGCATGCGGCTGCCTATCCCCATGCGGCTGCCCCTCTTCATACGGCTGCCTATCCTCATGCGTCTGTCCCTCTGCATGCGGCTGCCTATCCTCATGCGGCTGCCCATCCACGTGCGGCTGCAGGTTTCATGCGGCTGAGAGAACCCCCCATATGCGGCTCGACCAGGACGGTCCAGTTGAGACACGTGGCACTCTTCGCTACAATTGAGACACGTGGCAGTCTTATCTTCCCTGGAATTATGGGTGCTAACAAATCCTAACAAAATTAGATTTGTTGCAATCGTCATAATTGCCCTGATCAAATGAAATCAAGCAAATTGGACACGTGGCAGGCTATCACAAATTACGAAGATTCATGGCAATCAACATTTATTGCCTACAGAGATTTGATGCAATCAACATTAATTACCTAGATTTGCTACAATCAGAATTAATGGCCCAGATTCATTTGATCCTTAACCGCCGACTTATCAAGGAGGTAATCATTGCAAACCCTAATGATCACACCCCCACTTCTATAAATAGCAAGGTGCCGTTCCCTTGCAGAAGGGGAGGATTTTTTCTAGAGCACGAGAGCACCTGGAGAGACCTGAAAGGAGAGCACAGAGAGACAAAGGCACGCACAGAGGATTCTTCCAGGGCATCCTGAGAGCATTTCTTCATCAGAGCCATGGCTACGTCGGATCGTCCAAGGAGTAAGGCAGAGCTGCCGTTTCTTTTTCGAGCCTCTACCGTCACCTCCCAGAATCTAAAATAAATAATTGTACTTAGATTGTTGTACCTAGGTTTTTGTCCCTAGGCTTTCTTTGTACAAGCGAGTTTGTATTGTGAAGTAAAAGTCCAGTCCTCCGATATAATTGTTCTGTTCTTTTATAATTCATGGCAAACAGTCACTTGCAAAGCTATGTGCGAGATGGAAGCTTTCAGTAAAAGTATTTGCCGAAGTATAGAAATTTGCGTATGTATATAACATACGCGGGCCTTGCTGAAGATTAAAGGGCATGGAAAATATAGCTTTCGTGCCCCTGGCGTTGTAATATCTCCAACCCTAGCCCCATCAATCAGAAAGCCTTTGGCTTGCAGACAAGTAGTGGCATTACCCATATGTAGTTGATCGTAGCCAAACTGTCATACAAATCTACTTGGCAAATACGGCTCTAAATAGCAGTCTTCCTCAAATCGGTAGACCAGGTGAGATGGGCGGATCATCTGTAGCCATGAAAAGATGGGCGGATCATCTGCATCCAGATCCATCAACTGTGGAGGGATATTCTCATATCCATGAGGAGGTGAGACACACGAAAATCTCCATCCAGATCCACGATTTAATACAAATCTGCATTCTGAAAGAGCAGTGTAATTCCAACGAGCGCTGGAGTAACGTCTGATGAAATCTCCACTGACACTTCCCATATCAGGATTAAATTTGTCATTTATCTGATTCCAATTTATACACATATTATCACTTATTGTACTCTGATACCAATTTGTCACGCCCCGATTCGTAGAGTCATTTATTCACATATTTTATCTCTTAGAATCGATCGTCCTCGCTTGGGCGTGATGTCGTACAAGTCTGGTATGATGCCGTACAAGTCTGGTATTATACTTGTACAAGGCAAAGATGGTACATAAGTGATAATCTTCAAATAGGAACACATCGTAGCGACAGAAGCAGACAAATTGATGTTAATGAGGACAATATTTTTATTGAACAGAAGTACATCACTTCTTTGTAGCAGCGGAGATAAAAGGATAATTTGAAGTCACACAGAGATATAGAACTTTATTCTCTTTATTGATAATTGAAGAAGAGTACAAGACTTGTATTGAAGTACAATGCTTACAACACATCTCACTTTACATTGAAAGCCAACTGAACAATGCTACAAAGCTTACATTTGATACTTGGATATAGTGGATTATAACTCAATATACCAACTTGGCTTACAACTCACTGGTACAACTGATTACAATGTTCCATACATTATGCCCTTTATAAACAGAAGACATCATCTTGAACAAGGAGAGCTTCTGTATGCCCAACAAATCTTCGATGCCGCGGGACCAATCAAGCCAATCTTCGTGTGTAGAGTATCCCAAGCACGAGCACCTGCCCACAAAACGTGGGTCAGCACATCATCTATGTACTGGCGAGCAGAATCCAACCCACTCGCCTAAACCAACACTAACTGGTCGATTTTAGCAAGCATTTAATATAATGATCTTTCTACTTGGGGCCTAGCATCAGTTTACAGTTCATGGGTAATCATCATAGTGAAGCATGTAAACATATTCTTAGCAACATTCATGTGGATATATCATTATAGCATTCTTGGTGTTATCATGCAAAGGCATCATTGAGGTATCGTTAACATTCTTATCTTAAACATGTTGTAACAATTCTCACTTTAAGTATCACTTAGCATGTATATTATGGTGAGGAATGTTTATAACAAGGCATCTTTCTAGCATACTGAAATTAACATATTAAGCAGGTTCTCATTATTGAAAGGCTACACACAGTATCATTTACTTAGCACGTTAAGCACACAAGTTAAACCAACACATATATTGAGTATATCACATTTAAGTAATTTCTTACCGATAGTCGACTCCCTCGTACCTGCATCAAATACAGGTTAGCAGATATACTTACTCTGTTTGCACAAAACATTTATTAGCATGCATCCTGACTACATGGTCACTAGTGTTTAACCATACGAGAGTTGCCATATAGGTCTTCATCGGTAATGCGATAACTCCAGAGAAGGTAGCTAGCCCCAAAGGATGTCTCGTAAAACCCTTGCCCCTACTGGCATGCCAATATTTCCTCCAAGGCCGGATCGGTCGCCCTAACGTCCCGGGGTACCGTCCGAGAAAATATATCCCCATCTCTTATGCATAAGTTGTCCTATGACCATGCGAATACGTGTCCGACTCAATTGTGAACATAAAATGCATGGTGAAATATTGAAGTAAAGACAACAGTGCATCATCATTCATCTCATTCAAGTCATGTTCAATGACTTATTCATTCCCAATATTACCATCATTTCATTTGGGTGATCTTAACGATCCCAAGCCTCATCAATTCTCATTGTTTGTTTCATTACAACATTTTTCATTACGTTCCTTCTAAGGAGGAACAACAGCATTCATTCATTTCGAAGGGATCTGTAGCATTTCATTCATTCCATAGGAACAACAACATATTTAAATTCTTTTCTCATGTATTATTTACGCAGCATCTCATTATCCAAGTGATTCATTCATTTCATCAACATTAAGCATGAGGGACATTATCGATTCATTCTCAGGCATCATGTTACATTAGAAGTATGAGTGTGATTCATTCAGCAATTCAAAGTTCATGTGTTATTCATTCAATGATTTCCAGCATATGCATCCCTATCGATTTAGCAACTAAAGCATCGCATCATAATTATTCAACATTCAAGGTAAGAGGCATTAGGGACATATTCATAGCATCACGTTATTCCATTTATTAAGCATGCAGGAATAAGAAGGAAGGAGGACAGTTCCACTTGCCTGCATAAAAGGGTCTTCTTATTCTGGTTGCACACATTTCCCCTAAGTGTAGCTCCACCAGCGAGCCACGTTCCAATACTTAATCCGTCTAGCCAGCTAAGAGAGACTGCATCAGTCTCAACTCTCTCGATTCCCAACATAAGTCACGGTCCAACGTCTTGATAGCATCCAACAAGCCAATCAAATACCTCGTGCGGAGCGGGGTATTACATAATATACCACTTAGAAAAAGTTTCGTCCTCGAAACTTAAGGAAACAACTCTTCTACTAGATTCACTTAGTTACAAATAGTTATTCATTCAGCTTCAATTCAATATTTATTTCAGCACACTCGGTCATCTTAAAATAGCTATCCAACTGTACCATTTAAATCCATCAACGATTCGATCGGTCTATCTCTTTTTCAATTACTTATAACTTCTTATTGATTCGCCAATATTTCCTTGCATTTCAATCTCGGTCGCAATATATCACTTCGTTTGGATCCATACACATATTTTAGGCGTCCCCAAAACATATGCATTTCAGCCTAAGTTCGCGCTAGTGCGATAATTTCTTCCCATAATGTTATCTCAGTCGCAACCTATCACTTCGGCTGGATCCATACACATATTTTAGGCGTCCCCAAAACATATGTACTTCAGCCAACTTCCATGTTAGTGCGATTCGATCAGCCACGATATAACTCTGTTTTCCAAATCCGACTTAGTATCCTTTCATTGACTTATCACTTTATTCACTTGCCATAATCACTATCTTCCAGGCCACAAAACCTAACATCAGGGACAACTTGGTTAAGCTCTCTATCCGGGCATAATATTTTTAACATTCGATCAAGGGTCTAACTTAGAGATGTTTGACCCTTGAGGATTAATTCATCGAACATGGATGGTGAAGCAATAACCATCCAAATAAATATGTATAACCCTTGAGGATTAATTCATTCGATCAAGCTCTCTGTACAAAAGAACGCAATCCGACGTTCAAGCGGCAGGTCATTACTGATAGAAGATCCATCTTATACCCAAAGATGAGACGTACTGTAGCAAATAGAACGCCTCGGTGGAACCTATCAACAGCACTGGCTCCTAGAACTATGAAGCATCGCAGCCATAAAGAGAGAAAACCTGCTAGTCGGGCTTCTTTAGACATGGATCTATAACCCTGTCTGAGATAACTCTGGAGGGTGTCACCAGCCTTAAACGGATGCCAGTTCTCATCCAGTCTGATATCTCCATGTTTGTGTCTCGCCATCAAATATTGCACGTCACTTTGACTGAGAGGGTCAAAGAAACGAAGGGCACAGGCTTGGCTCTCAAGTGGCTTATCCTTCCACGTATGGCCCAGGAAGAGGTACGATATCCTTTTGGTGGTATAACAAGTACCTGCAGTGGCATTTTTGTAGTAGAGAGAGCAGATCTTGTAATGACATAACAATTCTTGGAAGACGATGATCATCTGAGAATTTTCTTCTGCCATAGCATCCAATTCTTCATCTGTGGGCACGTACTCTTCATATGGATTATCACCCATTGGAAGATGAGAGAGTTATCTCATCTCATGAAGCGCAAATCCCATTTCTCCATGGGGGGTCATGAAAGTTCCAGTATTATCGTTATATCTCTCTACTAAGGCCAGAAACATATGAGCGTTCTGGCGAATGCCGTAAACTGTGGTCCAGATGGCATCATAAAGTTCTAGTTCGACGAATTTGTCCTTGAACTGATCCAAAATCCAGATGGTTAAGCTACTCTAGCATTTTATATCTGGGTTAACCAGACCTGTCATACGCATGCTGCGATCTGGATATCTTCCTTCAGCCTTTGTGAATGCATTTGCAAAGGTGGGTACTCTGACTGGAAGGAGTAGAGATGAATCCTCGGAAGGAATACATCCCGGTCTCAAACCTCTCAAATGAGTATTGTATTTCTCAGAAGTACTATAAAAGATGTCCTTGTGCTGCAGACACATTCTATAACAAATTCTTCCAACTCTTGCTTGTTGGATTAGAGTCAGGTCCCCTGACATTCTTCGAAGGTAGCTTGAGTCATGGGTGCCATCTGGTAAGATCGATATTCACAAATAATATAATTGTAACATAAGCAAGCTAACTAAAGGAACCATCATGTCGTTTGAGTACATTTTCGAAAGCAGATAAAAGACAAAATATTCAATTTTTTGTCAAGTGTGAGAACGGATGGCTCAGAACACAATCCAAAATTCATTCTAGCATACATTAGAGTGAATCATCTATGTTCTATACATATGGTGTAGTATATGTTCTTATCGTATCTAGTATCTGAAAAATGTAACAGAATCAAGATGAACTCACATAATGTAATACTAAGACATCATCTACTACTATATAAGATATAGTGATAGGTTGTCATATCATCATTGTCGATGGATGATGGTCAGAGGACAGTCAACTTTATCTACGGCTACATAGTTTCTGTCTCGCCAGTCGAATGGTTGCAGGGACTATGTCGGAGGACTGTCAACTTTATTAATAGTTATTTGTTTTTCGATACCAAAAAATCCGATACTCCAATCCGAAACCACCGACATTACCGATACCCCTGATCCGATACTCATAGGAATGGTCCGATACCGATTCCGACACCCCCTCCCCCGATCTGATACTCATAGGATTGGTCCGATCCGAAACCACCTATACCCCCTCCCACGATCCGAAACCACCGATACCATAGGAATGGTCCGATCTGTATCGATATCAGCCAAAACTTTAATAAATTATTAATATTAATAATTTATTAATACCTATTTGTTTTCGATACCAAAAAATCCGATACTCCGATCCGAAACCACCGATATTACCGATATCCCCGATGCCAATACTCATAGGGATAGTCCGATACTGATACCGGGACATGCCAAACTGTATCAGTATCGGACAGTATCGGATCGGTATCGGTCAGTATCGGGTATCGGTCAGTATCGGAGCGGGACATGCCAAACTATACCGTATCGGCCAGTATCGGTCCGATACCGATTTCGATTTCGATATCGATTCCGATACCCCTCCGATCTGATACTCATAGGATTAGTCTGATCCGAAAACACCTATACCCCCTCCCCCGATCCGATACTCTGATTCGAAACCACCGATACTCATAGGAATGGTCCAATCTGAAACCACCGATACCCCTCCACCCCCTCTCCTATCCTGTCGGACAGCAAACCCCCTTTCCCTCCCACCCCCCCCCGACAGCAAACCCCCACCCCACCCCCTCCCCCCCCGACAGCAAACACCCACCCCCTCCCCCTCACCCCCCGACAGCAAACCCTAAACCCTACCCCTGCCCCCGCCCCGCACCCAACACCATCCACACCCCGCCCACCCTCCCTCCCCCATCACCGTCGGCCCCCGCGACAGCCGGCCCACCCCCCCGAAACCCTACCCCTGCCCCGAAACCCTAAACCCGACCCTGCCCTCCGCCCTCAACAACCTTTCCCCCTCGCCCCCACTCCCTCCCTCCCACCCCTCCGGCCCTAGCAACAGCCGACCCCCCACCAACCCGAAACCATATATGTTATGCTAAACAGAGAGAGAGAGAGAGAGAGAGAGAGAGAGGAAGAGAGAGCATACTTGAGAGAGAGAGATATCCGTCGGAGAGAGCTTCGTCGAAGAATGTGACCCGTCGGAGAGAGCTCGCCGGAGAGAGAGAGAGAGAGAGAGAGAGAGAGAGAGAGAGAGGGAAGAGAGAAAGTCTTTTTGGGGGGAATAAAAAATTCTTCCTCCCGTCGGTTCAATTTAAGTTAGGTTAAAATATTTAGCGACGGATATATCCGTCGAAAGGTAGTCGCTAAATACCTACTAGATTACCGACGGAACGTCCGTCGCTAGATAGACGCTAATTTAGCGCACCATTTTTTCCAGATTTTGCCGCCATAATATGCTACATATTAGCGACGGACATGAATCCGTCGCTAACGTTTCGTCAAATGAGCGACGGATGTGCGACTGATTTTGACGCAAAAAACTAAAAAAAATTATCCTTTGCTTTCTGACGGTATCCCGTCACAAGGTAGTCGCAAGACCGTCGCTATGGCCGACGGATACGATCCGTCGCTAATCTTCCGTCGCCAAATTGCTGTATTTTAGTAGTATTAATTGCACTTTTGGCCGCATGCAACATTGTGTTGCTTAGCCGCAGTTGTATTTTGCTAGCTGTTACTTAGCAAATATATTTTGGCCGCATGGCCGTTAATATATTGTTGGCCGCATGGAAATGCTAATTTGCTGGCCACATGCAAGTGTTTATTTGCTTGGGCGCATGAGCGTTTCTTTGTATGGCCGCATGCAAACACCTTTAGCTTTGGCCATGAGCATTTGTAACCTTTTACTTGCCATTCCATTTATTGGTTGGCCGTATAGGCTCAAATGCATAGTTGGCCGCATAGGCTCAAATGCATGAATTAATTGTTGGCCACATAGGCTCAAATGCAAGGTTGGCCACATATGCGCCAGCTTGTATTTTAAGTCCGTATGGCCATTTGCTTTATTTGTTAACTGCTTATGGCTTATACTAACTTGCATGGCCGCATGGCTTATGCTAACTTGCATGGCCGCATGGCATTCGCTAGTTTGTATGGCCGCATGGCCTATGCTAACTTGCATGGCCGCATGGCATTAGATAATTTGCATGGCTGCATGGCTTATGCTAATTTGCATGGCCGTATGGCTTATGCTAACTTGCATAGCCGCATGGCCATTAGCTTAATTGCATGGCCGCATGGCCATTAGCTTTAACTGTTTTGGCCGTATGGCCATTAGCCTTAATTGTATGGCCGTATTTTTTGCATGGCCGCATGAACATTTATGGTTGGCCGCATATGCCCCCTTCAATTATTTGTGTGGCCGCATTTACCTTATTGCTTTTAACCGCGTGTGCAATTATTTAACTCTTGGCCACATATTATATAGTGACAATATTTATTGGCTGGCCGCATGGCAATTTCATGTGGCAAGCTCTTTCCTGAGCCGCATGAGCCCTGATTTTTTCTGCCGTATGCTCCTGTTTCCTGAGCCACATGATTCCTGCACAGCCTTTGCCCCTGTTAATATTTAATTACTACTTGTATGCTTGTGCCATATAAATTTTAAATATGTTCCCTGACACGATGGTGACCCGTTGTGGTGTACTTTTGGCAAATGACATGACATGATAGTGGCCCATCGTGACGCCCTCCTGACAGTGAACATGATATGATATATATCCCGAAGGCTGTTGCGACGGCTAGCATATCATGACAAGATTGAATGGTCTGGACACCGTGGATGATTGTGTTTGTACAATTGAACCGGTAATGTTTACATCATGTCTAGGATAGGGATCCCTGAGTACCACGGTCAGGGGTACCTACTGTAAATGGCTAAAGCTAATAACTAGAATAATTCAGTAGTCATGAAAGATTTCCCCAGTTACAGGCGATCCCGTTATCCCGGCCACCATTGTTAGACTTACAGCCTGCCGACGAGTAGGGCACAAGTCTAGATTCACCGATCTATGGAAAAGAACGATGCACTGCTTAATGAATCTAAGTCGCCTGGATAACCTAGATTAGCTGCAGGGCTTGTGGCTGGAGGAACATCTCACTGCATGCTGCTAGTAACTAAGGCTTGTGATAACCCTTGTTAGCTAATGTAGAAAGCCGTAGTCACTGATTGGCCGGGAGCAATTATATGGTGTAGTTTTAGTGCTCGATTATTGCAGGCTTGATCGCATGATTGTCACTTTTAACAATAAAGATCAGAGGCTAAGTTCTGTTCAGGTGAAGGGTTACAACCCCGGTCCTTGTTTGGTTTAAGGATTGCAACCTGGCTCCCGGAGCAGTTCTGAGTCCTCTCTTCGTTTATTGTCTTATTGCACCCCACGTCATGCTTGTTATATTTTACCTTACCAACAAGATTTGGAGACGGAGTTCTATTCAGGTGAAGGTTTACAACTTCGGTCCTTGTTTGGTTTAAGGGTTGTGACCTGACTACTTGAATGGTTTCCTCGTACTCTATAATGTCTATTGTTATTCTTTTATTATCAAGCTCTTTTGTAACTACTTTTAATATTTATTCTGATATGCTGGTTTTAGTTCTTAAGTGAAGCCTCCTTTGTGGCACTTGCTCTTTCTGGGATATGACCCAACTGGTTTTGTATGGCCAAATTTCGAAGCAGCTCCAGAGGATCTACCGACCTTCCAGCCGGATGGTGACCACCAGGCATAACCAGGGCAACGAGTGGGTTTATTTTTGGCTCTCCCACTCTATTATAAAATTTTTATTTTGAGGCATTTTGTCGGCGAGCACCTGTTGTCACGCCCCGCTCCCGTAGGAGCGATCGTCCTCGCTAAGCATGATGCTGTACGAGCCTAGATTGCGCTCGTGCAAGACAGTTTCATAACGACCGATTACATCGACGGCGACGGGGTCGTCGCACAGAAGTCCCAAGCAGAAATATTAAAATATGCAGCAAAAATTTAGAACAAGCACACATGAACACGAGTCATTCAAAGAAGCTCTTTATTGATATTGAATAAAAGATTACATTTGTGGGCGCAAGGCCAAATTACAAGTCTCTCGTGCTCACTTTTTTCTCATTTACAAGTCACTCTGCTCTCTCTCATCTCTCGATTATAATGCTTGAGCCAGCGGAAGCTTCGGAAGGCGATGTCCATACATTATGTCCCGTATAAGTCTTGACTTCACGCGGCCGCACGCTTCGAATCGCCAAGGAACTCCGTGCCTCGATGTCTCCAAGCGAGCTCCGTGCCACGAGCTTCTACCTGTGCCTACACACGAAACACTGTGTGGGTGTCAGTATTCAACTGTACTAGTGGAGTGAGGTCCTTACCCACCCATACAAAACCGACACGTTCATTTACTTTGTGCAGCTTAAATCCTTTTCGATTGTCTTTCTAGTCTTACCTTAGGATCAGTTTTAAGACCACGACGCCTGACCAACTCGTTATGCGACGACATAGTCGTGCTATCATGACAACGTGTATTACGATTGAGGCAGTGCCTCGTCGTGCATGTACTTGACCAAACTTGAACTCGGGACGGCAGGGTCATGCTATACTCTATTTGTAACTTAACATGTTCGAGTCAGTGCTTCACCGAGGAGCAACTCATGCGAACTCGGCTGTGCCAAGACTTTTAATACTTTCGCGTGCCTCTAGACCAAGCTTAGACTTGTCCGTGCTTTAAGATGAGGTCGTGCCTAACGACTCCTTGACTTAGCAATATCGATACGCGAAAGCCAATACGCGAATGCCAATACTTAATACGTGAAAGCCTTGCTTAGTACCGAAGCATGTGTCTCGCTGTCATAAGCTATAACTCATTCCTTTCATGCCGATACAAGGCTGGCACTAACAGGATTACCTCTTGCTGACTTGATACATGTCGTGCTAGACTGTCTCATGATTCGACCGACGTCGCGATAGTACTTGACGCTATCCAAAGGCAAGCACGCGGATTGCCGCTCTTGCCGATACATCTATATGAGTGGTCACTAGCAATGTCAAGCTATCTTGGACTCGACTAGGCGGGGGTATCGGACCGCCCTTCCATGGGTAGCTAGCCCCGGAAGCACCGATACTCCCAAACAGCTATCCAGCATCCTTCTTTAAGCCGCACTCACTTTTCCCGGGCGAATGATCCCGGCGTCCCGGTAATCATTCGAGAAGACTACACCTTGTCGACAAGTTGTCCAATGACCATGCAAATCTCAACTCGATCTATCCAGTCCTTCCTTAACATGACCATGCTTTTCTTCTATCTGTCGAGACTCCCAAGCCGCGGGACCGATCTCGTGTGTTTTCTTTCAAGACATAGCGAGACTCCCAAGCCGCGGGACCGATCTCGTGTGCGAGACTTATCAAGACTAAGCGAGACTCCCAAGCCGTGGGACCGATCTCGTCGACAACCAGTCGCGTGGACTTTCTTTACTCGTGGCAAGCTTTTCACTAAACTGACTGTAGCTCATGCCTTAGACAGACCTAGTTCTCTAGGTGATGCTAACGCTCAAGTCATATACTTTATACGACGAGCCTTGTTCTCAAGGGACTACGCGACTTGACAACCGCAGATAGAGCGGGACAGTGCTAGAAATGGCTTTGATAGCCCAATACAACTCTTGTCTAACTTATTCGGATAATGACTCGACGAGCAATGGCTACGCCGAGCTTCGTATCAAGGGAACGTGCTATGTACGGGGTCGACTTGAACAACCAAGTTCTTCGGTGCCTAGACTTAGCCAACGAGCCGTGCAAGACGACTTAACTTGCGGGACGTACGAAGGCTATGCCAAGCCTTACGGGACAGGACCGTACATGCTTTACCAAGCATTCACACGGGCGACGCCTATGACTTAGGCTAATTCAAGTGTTGGGACAAAACAATAAGACCGTGCATGCTTTATCAAGCATTCTCGCAGGCGACGCCTAGGACTTAGGCTGATTCGAGTGTCGGGGCAACTTAGCAACTCAAGCCAACTTCCTTCTCCCAAGCCACAGGACCGAAGGATCGAGTGTCAATTGATAACACACTGAACACACTTCTAAGACGACCGTGGAACCTTTTCCAAGTTCTAAGACATTCCGACGGGTCGGGATTATTCCCTTAGCTATGTGGATGCGTCTCTTTTATTAACAAGCCTAACTTGTGCAAGTTGAAAATATGCGAGTTATTAAGTGAAGGCTAAGATGAAGCAAGTTCACCGAAACTACCCCACCTGTGCGAGGAGTCGCCTTGAACGAACGAGCCTTCGAGCAGCCGTTGCAAAGCTAAGTCCGAACGCCGTCGTCATTTCGATTTCTCCGATTGACTTTGCGGGATGGGGCACTACATCATACACCACTCAGAACAAGTCTCGTCCTTGAGACTTTCCTGAAGGCAAGCCATCCTACCATTTCTATGGCCAAGACTTAATCGTGCACACTCCGTCTATGCATTTCCTCAATTCCGAGCCACGCTCTCATGACTATCAATCTTTTCTTCTTAACACGATTCTAAGTTCTCAACACTCTTCTATTTTTCAAGTCATGCTTGAACTCAACGTATCACTTGGCTGGATCGTACATGCATTCCAGGTGTCCCCAAAATACATGCATTCACCAAACCGTATGATAGAGAATTTGTCATTCTCACTCGAGTCGCATCGTGCACATGCTCAAGCGTCCCTAAAATATATGCATGCCAGCCGAGTCTCGTGAGCATGGTTTACTATATTCGTGATTCACGCTATCCATCCATGCCAATCCTCAAGATCAATCTTTCGATTGCTAACACTTGACACAGGGCGTCTCGCCTAACCGCTAGGCCATTTTGCAGGGCTAAATCAATGTCAGGATTGGAATCATAGTTTTCCAACAATAATGCCAACATTGACCCCAATCCTAGGGTCAAACCAAGTCGATAGTACGGGATTTTCTACCCAAGCTCGCATCACTCAGATTTCTAAACATCGAGCACGATCACCTATTCGCATCAATGCATTCATTGCACATATTCAAATCTATTCAATTTACCAATTCTAACCAATTCATGTATTCGATCACGAGATCGTCTAGCTTTGACAATATGTTGTGCCCCAATCTCACGCGAGTCCGATTATCTATGGTGGTTCATGAATCACCATGCAACGCTCCCGCAAAATAATTATTCTCATCGGGGCGTAACTCTTGCTTGCATCTAGACTAATTCATTTTCGATACGCGGATTGGACCTACGCAATCCTCAAATTCGACCGTCATGCATGCTAAGTTATTTTCGAGTCCACCTTCGCGTTAAACCACAAGTCGATGCATCAAATTGCCATGCCATGCTTGTTCAATCACCTCTGCTGTATGAATTACCATACCAGCGCTCACGCAGAGTGATCGCCCTAATTGGCGCAACGCCTGTGCGAGGCTGGAGTTGCACTCGCATAAGACAAGCATGTCGAAGTTATGGTTATCGACGAAGCAAATCCATACGTTTCATTTTCATCTAAGCCAAGATTTGTATTCGATAGTCCGACCGTCATTTATTTAACTAGAAAATCCTCGAGCCAAGTTTATCTTTTCTTCGACACGTTTCAATATCCCGAGTATAGCATCCATCGGAATAATGACATTTGCACGATCGTCATTCGCCGAGTCAGAGTACCTCCGAGTTATCGCATATCGATCTTTGATACGCCTCAATACCATCGACGATATGCGTAACCTGACAATTTTCGTTTGCAACCAATTTTGAGTCGTGCGACTGATGCTATTGTCCGAACTGGATATACCATAATTCCATTCGATTCAATTCAAAATCACACGTGCAATCCTCGAGCTTCCTCGACCAAGACACTCACTTTTATTTATCACATCTAAATCGTTTTCTAACTTGCGTTGCCCATATATAAGTTGTCCGAACGACATCTCGTTCGAGACATTCGAAGTCACGGCCAACTAAATATGACGCGTTCTAAGGCTTTGTGCGACCGCATCGCCTCGCCGACATACTCGCCGTTACTCGTAATCCTCAATTTTGCTCGAATGATTTTCAAGAAAATCTATACACCACTCGGATTCGAGCCATCCAATCTTATCCTCAATCATGTTCGCATCATTTGCTAAGACATCTTTCAGATTCGTTCGACAAATCTCTAGCGTAATCGCTCACGTCGTTTTGATGTACTAAGTCGTTCGCACTATTTCCTCAAAATCCAAGTCAATCTTTCATGTACACCTAAGCGTTAGTTCGATAGCGTTCCTATCGATAGATACTCTAAGTGCAGCTTCGTTCTCGACCGAACGGTACTTGATATTGCTCGCGACTCGATTGTACCAAAAGGTCGAGGTGTGCGACACGCGACACAACTTAGCCAAAAGACCGTGTGCATAGCTATCCCGTGCGGACTATATTCCGAATTTACACGCTCAATTGCTAATGTCGACGTAGGACTAGTTGGGCATGCAAGCGACTTGATAATTTTAGCACGAGTTTCCTTATCAAGTCAAGTTAACACCGTTTGGCACAAAGGTCTATCGATGCGTTCGGCTGAACGCTTGTACGAGCTTTTGAAAATATTTTAACTTATTGTATGGACATGCCGAGGGACAATCGAGAGAGAGCGCACACTTCTTTTTCCAACAACGAGCTTTCAAAACTGATAGATCAACATAAAGTCCAAGGACATAAAGCCGTGCTTTGATACCATTATGTCATGTCCCGCTCCCGTAGGAGCGATCGTCCTCGCTAAGGCGTGATGCCGCACGAGCCTAGATTGCGCTCGTGCAAGGCAGTTTTATAACGGTCGATTACATCGGCGGCGACGGGGTCGTCGCACAGAAGTCCCAAGCAAAAATATTGAAACATGCAGCAAAAATTTAGAACAAGCACACATGAACACGAGTCATACAAAGAAGCTCTTTATTGATATTGAATAAAAGATTACATTTGTGGGTGCAAGGCCAAATTACAAGTCTCTCGTGCTCACTTTTCTCTCATTTATAAGTCACTCTGCTCTCTCTCATCTCTCGATCACAATGCTTGAGCCAGCGGAAGCTTCAGAAGGCGATGTCCATACATTATGTCCCGTATAAGTCTTGACTTCATGCGGCCGCACGCTTCGAATCGCCAAGGAACTCCGTGCCTAGACGCCTCCAAGTGAGCTCCATGCCATGAGCTTCTACCTGTGCCTGCACATGAAACACTGTGTGGGTGTCAGTACTCAACTGTACTGGTGGAGTGAGCTCCTCGCCCACTCATACAAAACCAACACGTTCATTTACTTTGTACAGCTTAAATCCTTTTCGATTGTCTTTCTAGTCTTGTCTTAGGATCAGTTTTAAGACCACGATGCCTGACCAACTCGTTATGCGACGACATAGTCGTGCTATCATGACAACGTGTATTACGATCGAGGCAGTACCTCGTCGTACATGTATTTGACCAAACTTGAACTCGGGACAGCAGGGTCGTGCCATACTCTATTCGTAACTTAACATGTTCGAGTCAATGCTTCGCCGAGGAGCAACTCATGCGAACTCGGCTGTGCCAAGACTTTCAATACTTTCGCGTGCCTCTAGACCAAGCTTAGACTTGTCCGTGCTTCAAGATGAGATCGTGCCTAATGACTCCCTGACTTAGCAATACCGATACACGAAAGCCAATACGCGAATGCCAATATTTAAAACACGAAAGCCTTGCTTAGTGCCGAAGCACGTGTCTCGTTATCATAAGGTATAACTCATTCCTTTCGTATCGATACAAGGCTGGCACTAACGGGATTACCTTTTGCTGACTTGATACATGTCGTGCTAGACTGTCTCATGATTCGACCGACGCCGTACTAGTACTTGACGCTATCCAAAGGCAACCACACGGATTGTCGCTCTTGCCGACACATCTATATGAGTGGTCACTAGCAATGTCAAGCTATCTTGGACTCGGCTAGGCGGGGGTATCGGACCGCCCTTCCATGGGTAGCTAGCCCCGGAAGCGCCGATACTCCCACACGGTTATCTAGCATCCTTCTTTAAGCCGCACTCGCTTTCCCCGGACGAATGATCCCGGTGCCCCGGCAATCATTCGAGAAGACTACACCTTGTCGAAAAGTTGTCCAATGACCATGCAAGTCTCAACTCGATCTATCCAGTCCTTCCTTAACATGACCACGCTTTCCTTCTATCTGTCGAGAGTCCCAAGCCGCGGGACCGATCTCGTGTGTTTCCTTTCAAGACATAGCGAGACTCCCAATCCGCAGGACCGATCTCGTGTGCGGGACTTATCAAGACTAAGCGAGACTCTCAAGTTGCGGGACCGATCTCGTCGACAACCAGTCGCATGGACTTTCTTTGTTCGTGGCAAGCTTTTCACTAAACCGACCGTAGCTCGTGCCTTAGACAGACCTGGTTCTCTAGGCGATACTAACGCTCAAGTCATATACTTTATACGACAAACCTTGTTCTCAAGGGACCATGCGACTTGACAACCGCAGATAGAGCGGGACAGTGCTAGAAATGGCTTCGATAGCCCAACACAACTCTTGTCTAACTTATTTGGATAACGACTCGACGAGCAAAGGCTACGCCGAGCTTCGTTTCAAGGGAACGTGCTATGCACGGGGTCGACTTGAACAACCAAGTTTTTCGGTGCCTAGACTTAGCCAACGAGCCGTGCAAGACGACTTAACTTGCGGGACGTACAAAAGCTATGCCAAGCTTTGCGGGATTGGACCGTGCATGCTTTACCAAGCATTCACGTGGGCGACGCCTTTGACTTAGGCTAATTCAAGTATTGGACAAAACAATAAGACCGTGCGTGCTTTATCAAGCATTCACGCAGGCGACGCCTAGGACTTAGGCTGATTCGAGTGTCGGGGCAACTTAGCAACTCAAGCCAACTTCCTTCTTCCAAGCTACGGGATCGAAGGATCGAGTGTCAATTGAAAGCACGCTGAACACACTTCTAAGACGGCCGTGGGACCTTTTCTAAGTTCTAAGACATTTCGACGGGTCGGGATTATTCCCTTAGCTATGTGGATACGTCTCTTTTATTAACAAGCCTAACTTGTGCAAGTTGAACGGGTCGGGATTATTCCCTTAGCTATGTGGAAACTACCACACCTGTGCGAGGAGTCGCCTCGAACGAGCGAGCCTTCGAGCAGCCTTTGTAAGGCTAAGTCCGAACGCCGTCGGCGTTTCGATTTCTCTGATTAACTTTGCGGGATGGGGCACTACACCTGTTAGCTCGTATTGCATACCTTATTACTGTCTGTCTACGGGCTGTAACATGATTGACAGATCCTAGGGTTGATCATGTATGACTAAACTCTTGCTAGTCCTCATATTTTGTAATGACTGGCATCATGAACATCTTGACATTGAGACATTTAGGCTTGTTATTGACCATAGGAGACTGATGGACTGTAGTTAAACCCTCATATATCTAGATAGTCGTGATCGTATAGTGAGGTGGATTCTATTTCATTATACGTAGCTGGCTATGTATGCCCCCGCTCTCCGGTTGTCACGCCCCAGAACCGAAATACGGAGACGGACTAGGCCAGCTACTCCATACGAGGTATATAAACGTCATACGGCGATCGTGGCTGTCAAGAGACAAAGGGGTGCATGCTACAATCAAGTCTCCTATGGTCTCACAGAGCATCTAGGTCTCAATCAATCAAACAAGAAGCAGTAAATAATGATCATATAAGATAAAGCAGTAAGGCGTCCCCGACGCATCATCAAAATGATCATGGGGATCTAGCTTTATAAGTTAGCTAGCCCAGAGAGTCATCGGTACATAATTGTTTTCAGCTGCAGTCTGATTTAATTATAAATTATGCAAGACAAAATATCCAGATTAGCCGGCTAACAGGTGCCGGTGGCTAAACGCCAGAACATAAGTAAAGATACTAGAGTGGTGAAGAAGAAACCCACTCGAGTCCCCCGCCAGCCATGCTCCTAGTATGCACCATTGACGTCGGAGAGGAAGTTTGGATCCTCAGGCGCTGCTACGAGATCTGGCCAAACAAAACCAGCGGGGTCAGCCCCGAATAGCAAGTACCACAAGGAAGCACAAAAGTGTGAGATAAAACCCAAGAAAATAATAATAATAATACTAGTAATAATAAAAGCTTCCGGTCGTAACCTCGGTCCACAGCCTGTCCTAGCACGATAGTCCAACCCAACAACCAAACAAGGACATGGGTTGGACCACGCACCATGACAGTCCATGTCCCTTGGCTACTAACGAAAGTTATAAGGCACAGTCAAGTCATTTTTCAAGCGGCCATTCATTCATGCGGCTTTCTATATTTGGCGGAGTTATCCCCGCGATAATGATTAAAAGGAATCCTCAGATCGTGTCAACCCAGCAGGGCTAGCCAAACCATAAGACATATAGCACATTGATTATGCACCGGTCCCCCGGAGGGCTACCGCGCTAAAACATATAACACATAGCTCGTAGGAGTCGGATATAGCCATCCGCTATAGGCGAGTGAAACCATATCCGTGGTGGCCAATCCGACACGTCAGGACTGGTCCTGGGGTGGCTAGTATGGCACGATCTCGGGATTCTTCCCACCCAATGCATCTACCAAGTTAGTTGCCTAGTTAATCCCTAGGTTATTCTCGGAGTTCACATGTCGTGGTCACATGCTCACTCCCCTATATGTCGTACATTATACGAGTACTCCAAGAAGTGATCCTTACGGGCTCATAGAGTCATACGTATGTACCCCCTTCTTGGTGTAATGCGACACACAACAATGCCACGTCATTGCCACTGACCAATTGCTATGTAAATGCTGGACTCTTGGAGGTACTGACAGGTATCACATAGGAACACTTAGCACATAGGATAGCACATCGATGCTCACATAGATTGTACCTTAGTACACATATAGGGTTATCCAGCATACGCATAGGAGTTAGATCAGGAATGAGGACCAAAACACAAGAGGAAAATAGAACAAGAAGGTAATATGCACTTAGGGTGTGAAGAGCTCGCTAGTCATGAAGATTTTTGAAGCCAAGACAAAGATCTACAACTTTCATGTTGGGAGTTAGGAGAAATTCTGGCCATAATTCAGCCAAATAGGACTTAAAATAGCCAAAAACAGCCAAAATAGGCACTATGCGGCACTATTCAGCACTATGCGGCACTATGCAGCATCCTCATGCGGCTCGGCACTATACGGCACTATGCAGCATTCTTATGCGGCTCGACACTATGCGGCACTATGAAGCATTCTCATGCGGCTCGGCACTATGCGGCACTATGCAGCATCCTCATGCGGCTCGACACTATGCAGCATTCTCATGCGGCTCGGCACTATACGGCACTATGCAGCATCCTCATGCGGCTCGGTACTATGCAGCATTCTCATGCGGCTCGGCACTATGCGGCACTATGCAGCATCCTCATGCGGCTCGGCACTATGCAGCATTCTCATGCGGCTCAGCACTATGCGATACTATGCAGCATTCTCATGCGGCTCGGCACTATACGGCACTATGCAGCATCCTCATGCGGCTCGGTACTATGCGGCACTATGCAGCGGCACTATTCATCGTCCCTGCCAAAACCAGGACTGATGACATATAAAATATCCAAATATTGTTTTGGCCATAACTTCCTCAAAATAAGTCAAAATCTAACTTTTCAAAGGTCAAAATTGTGTAGAATCAAATTTCCTACAACCTATGACCATTAGTTTTCGAAAATAACCAAGTTTGGTAGATCAAAACCATGTAAATACATAAAACCCTAGTTTTAGAAACTTAGATCTACACCAAACTAGCCATTAAAATCAAAAACTCCAAGAACTAAACTTGTAGAGAATGAAGAGAAGAACAATATAGACAAATAATATCAAAGGAAAAATCTAAAATGAAAAATGCACAAATCTCTACTTTTGAGCAAGTTGTACTTGCCTAAGGATGGTGGTTGAGGAAAATAAATGAAGGAGTGAATGAGGAGAGAGAGTGGGGAAGAGTATATAAATAGGGGTTAGGTTGGATTAAGAAAACTCTAACCTCTAAACATGCTCTAACCATTCCACTAATGACATGCTTAAAACTACATGCAACCATTAAATAATAACAAATAGAATTATGCAGATGCTAAATACGGGATACCATGTACAGAATTCATGAAAGAATACGTCTATTGGGATCGGGGAGTGACACCGGTATTCTGGTTCTGGGGCGTTACATGGCCCATGGTCAAAGTTGTTTGTTCTCGGTCACCTTCTAAAGCAGGGTTAGCCATCTCTTGTCGAGAAGAAGGAGGCGCATACTGCAGCGCACGGGGCAGCGGAGCACGGGTCGAAGGTTCAGCAACACTCTTCTCTTTGTCGGCGACGGTCTTATTGGGTGCCATTACGTCGAAGAGATGGTCGGAGGGAAGATTGCAAGAGCTCAAAGAATTTTCACAGAAGATTAAAGCAAAAGTAAAGAGTTCAAGTCGGTTAACAAGGGGTTATTTATAGCCTAAAACAGAATCCTAACAGTCACCCCAGTTGCACATAAAAAATTGTAACAGCTCGCAACAAACTGTTGCGCCATGTTTGTACTTCTCAGCAATCAAGTTACGCCATGATTGTACTACTCAGCAATCAAGTTGCACCCAAAAAATCAAGTTGTGCCACTGTTATGAAGCCCAGAGATCAGGTTGCGCCACATATTAGACTGCGGCTAATCACATTGTGCCAATGCCTACGTGGTGCCTGACAATAATTGTCATCATTAATTGACAGCACTGACAACTGACAGCACGTTAAACGAAGAAAATCTTTTCGAATCCCGTAAAGTGTGGCGCTCGAGATGATTTGCTGTCATTAATGACAGTTGTTCAGCGCACTCTGTATGATGCGCCTAGGTGCAACCTGATCAAACTCTCGTTGTAGACCAACACGCAACCCAAATGATGCCACGTGCCTATGTACTGAGTTGCGTCTAGGCATAACCTAATCAAGCAGGATGATGTGGCGCACATGCCACTAATCTATCAAAACGTGTCCACTACTCTGTACATGACCATGCGCATCTCAATCATATGATGTCACATGTCTAAATACGGTTAGTACACGTTCGAGTAACTGAATGAAAGTTGGCACAACCTGAGGTTGGCGCAACCCGAAGTAGCACAGTTCGATCTCGCGCACATCAGAATAACTGATAAAACAGTTATTTTCAGAACTCTATAAATAGAGTTTTTAAACATTATCAGAGGATCAGAGATCAAAAGTTCTTACAAAAGTGCTGCTGTATTCTCCATAGACTTTAGTCTTCAAGTTCACATAGTCCAAGGGATAAAACGATCGTCTTCTGATCGGATTCCTAAAGTTGTACTTCTCCAGAATTTATTGTACTTTGTACGATTCTTTTTAAGTTTGGAATAAACTTTTTTATTTTTTGCAAACACACAGTACACAAATGAGTCATCGATGGTTCTCCTCCTATAATTCCGGATATGGCACTACTAAAATCTGCTCAATTAGCGACATAAATTTAGCGACGTTCGTAAAACATCGCTAAATTATGGACATTAGCGACGTATAATTGAAATGTCGCTAACAGTCGGTACTAGCAACGAAAATAACGACGTGACAACGACGTATATTAGTTACATGAGCTAGTCGTCGCGAAACGTCGCTATGACGTCGCTAATAGCGACTAATTTAGCGACGTTAGTGTGAACGTCGCTAAATTCTAATAAAATTAAATTCCCCCCCGATTCATTCCCCCCTCCATTTTACTCTCTCAATCTCTCCCTCCGGCGCTCTCACTCTCTCCGACGACTCTCACTCTCTCCGGCGACTCTCCTCCCTCTCCAGTACATGACTCCCTCTCTCTCTCTCTCTCTCGATTTTGGTTGTTGGTGGTTGGAGGGTGCTGGTAGCTCGGAGGGAGGGACAGGGGGTGGGGTAAGGGGGCTGAGGGCGGCTGGAGGTGACGTGGGGGGCTGGAGGGAAGGGAGGGTCAGGGTTCGGGTTAGGGGTGGGTGTGGGGGGGGGGGCGGCTGGAGGGAGAGGGCGGCGGGGGGGTTGGGGGGAGGGAACGGTTATGGTAAGGGTTCGGGTTAGGGTTAGGGGTGGTTGGTAGGGGGGAGCAGGGGGTGAGGGGGGCTGCGGTGGGGATGGGGGCTGGTGGGGGAGGGGTTAGGGATAGGGTTCGGGTTAGGGTTAGGGATGGTGTAGTGGGGGGAGGGGTACGGGGGGGCTGGGTCAGGGGCACCAATAGTGCCAAAAAATCTGATAATTTTGTAATAATTATTTGTTTTCCGACACCGAAAAATTTGATACTCCGATTCGAAACCACCGATAGTGCCGATATTTGTAACACATAGTTTTGTTGGTTGGTTAATGCCATCGTCTATTTTCCTTGATTCTGATACTCATAGGAATGGTCCCGAGTCACAGCCGTACGTCGGGTTAGGACCTTCTTGCTGCTCGTGGGGTTGGGTGGTCTGTTGCTCGGGGTGGGGCCCCTAGGGGTTCACAGTATATATGTATGTATGTAGTAAGTAGTATATTTATTTTGGTTTTGAAGTTTATTCATATTTCCAGATATCTAGAAATGGCTATATCCATGTATCTGCTAGACCGTTCGTGGATGTACAACCGCATTCGAGATGACAGGTGCAGTGTGCGAGATAAATACATCGTCAGAGTAGAACAATTCCTCCAATTCGCGAAGGCATTTCCTCAATCCATGGACGGCATGGACAATAAGTGCCCGTGTACAAAATGTCAGAACATGAAGTTTCAACCAGAATTGGATGTGACGTATCACTTATACACAAAGGGTTTCCTTCCGAATTACTACCAATAGACCGCACACGGAGAGCTTGTAACTTTAGCATTCCAAGCGGAGCCTTATGTGGAGCCTTATGTGGAGCCTTATATGAATGTCCACAACCGAACTGGTGTCGACAACGAGTACGTGAACATGGTCTTCGACGCTGCGGGGCCTGGTTTCGATCCATACAATCGTGACGCAGCTAAGGAGGCACCGAATGCCGATGCCGCAAAGTTTATAGAGTTGCTGGAGAATGCAAGGACTCCTTTGTACCCTGGCTGTGAGGACCATTCAACGTTAGAGGTGATCACTCGGCTCTTGAGCATAAAGTCCGACTTTAACATGTCGCAAGAATCCTACAATAGAGTGCTCGAGTTGATTACCGATATCTTGCCGGAGGGTGCTAAGTTACCGAAAGACTTCTACCGCTCTAAGAGGATGGTGAGATCCCTCTGGATGGGATACGACATGATCGATTGCTGTCAGAACGGATGAATGCGTTAATACAAAGATCACAAGGATGCAGAAGTGTGCTGATTCTGTGGTGCTGATCGCTACAAGCCAACTGCTGCAGGCAAGTCTAGAAGATCGACTGCTTCAATACACTACTTGCCGTTGACGCCGCGGTTGCAGAGGTTGTTCATGGTGCAAGAGACTGCCAAAAATATGAGTTGGCACAAGCGACAACAGACCGAAGGAGTGTTGGATCACCCATCTGATGCAGAAGCGTGGAAGCATTTCGATCGAGCATATCCTAATTTTGCTTCTGATGCGCGTAATATAAGGTTGGGGCTCTGCTCTGATGGTTTCGCCCCATTTGGTCTTTCAGGCTCTCAACATTTATGCTGGCCGATAATCCTCACTCTGTGCAACCTACCGCCTTGGATGTGCATGAAGACACCTTACATGTTCTTAATTATTAAAATCCCCGATCCGAACAATTCAAAGAGGAACATCGACGTGTACTTACAGCCGTTGATAGATAAGCTGAAGCAGCTATGGAAAACATGGGCGTACACGTATGATGCTTCAAAAAAATAGGATTTTCAGATACGGGCAGCACTAATGTAGACAATCAACGACTTTTAGGCTTATAGAATATTATCTGGATGGAGCACTCATGGTCGGCTTTCATGTCCATATTTTATGGACCGCACTAAGGCTTTTTATTTGAGACACGGAGGAAAGCCATGCTTCTTTGATTGTCACCGACAGTTCTTGGCGAAAGACCATCCGTACTGTAGAAACAGAACTGCTTTCCGTGCCGGAGCTATGGAGAAGGGCGATCCACCGCCAATGTGGTCCGGAAAGGACACATGGGAGCAAATAAAAGAAATCCCAAGTGCTATTGAAGATCCTACAACGAGCAGTCGTTGCGAGGGATTTGGCGAAGATCATAACTGGACCAAAAGGAGTATATTCTAGGATCTGCCATATTGGAGCACAAATCTGATTAGACATAACCTTTACGTCATGCATATCGAGACGTGTTTGATAACATAATTAATACTGTAATGGACGTCAAGAAAAAGTCAAAAGACAATCAGAAGGCTAGATTGGACTTAGCCGAAATATGTAGACGCCCTATATTGCATATAATAGACAACAAAAAGGGAAAGTTTTTGCGGTCTAAGGCAATCTACTCGCTGGATAAGGACGACAAAGTGAGACTTTGTAGATGGATCCAGGACTTGAAATTTTTGGACGGATAAGTCTCCAATCTAAGAAGATGTGTCGACATAAAGGAGTGTAAACTGACCGGAATGAAGAGCCACGATTGCCACGTATTCATGGAGAGGTTAATTCCTGTTGTATTTCGAGAATTATTACCGTCGGTAGTCTGGGATGCATTAACAGAGCTTAGCATATTCTTCAGAGATCTTTGTTCTTGCAAGTTGCTCGTCGATCGTTTAGAGAAGCAAGAGAAGGACATTGTGGAAACACTTTGCAAACTTGAGAGAGTTTTTCCTCCTGCATTCTTCGACTCAATGGAGCATTTACTGATTCATCTTATCCATGAGGCTCTTGTTGCTGGACCTGTCGATTATCGTTGGATGTACCCGTTCAAGCGACAGTTGAACCACCTCAAGAAGAAGGTACTGAATAATAAGGCACGGGTGGAGGATTTTATTGTGAAGCATATGTCCTTGAGGAGATTTTAAACTTCTGTTCCATTTATTTTCAGCCTCATATTGCTACAAACAGAACAAGAGCTCCCAGAAATGACGACGGGAATAAAGTTGGTATTGAGGCAAAGCTGAAAGTATTTACTGCCTACGGAAAACCATCTGGTAAAATGAAAAAAAAAGATATCTAAATGACGACGAGGTTAGCGCTGCAATGTTATATGTATTGCGTGACGAGGAAGAAGTGGAAAAGCTTGAGGGGTAAGTAAAATTATTCTGCGTGCTTCGTTACTTCTCAATATAACTAATATACCTATGCTTCGTTGCTTTTCAGCATGTTTAAGGATGAGGTAATGTCCAACAATCCGTACGCAACCGAGGAGGAAGTAGAACAACAAATGAGACTTCATTTTCCTTTTTGGTTGAGAGCATATGTACGGATATCACAATTTACTTTTTCTGTACGTATATACTTCACAGAATAATTAAGTTAGCATCGTTTATTTGGTATTTTGGTTGATCGTCCGGAGGCAATCCTTGAGAATGAGTATATTAAAACTCTAGCTAAGGGACCAATTTATCAATTGAAGACCTGGCCAAGTTACTGCATAAATGGCTTCAGGTTCAAGTCAACAAATGCTCGAATAAGAGACGACTTCTTGGATTTAGATTCTACGAAGAATAGCTGTTTGTGCATAAAATCTTCAAACTACAAAGATGTCGACCCAGGCAATGACTTCTTTGGAGTCTTAGGGGAGATTGTAGAACTGACATACAATTATGCTATAGAACCTTGTAAGATCGTCTTGTTCAGATGTGACTGGTTCGATCCGATCCAAGGTCGAGGTTGGAGAGTTGACAAACATGGTCTTGTTGACATAAATTATCGTCGTCGATATCAAGCTTATGAGCCGTTTGTTCTAGCAAGGCAGGCTCAGCTAGTTTACTTTACCAGCTATCCAAAACGAGGAGTCGGAAGATTAGATTGGTAGGCAGTCTGTAAGACTAAAGCTCGGAATACCTTCGATGTCGACGAGATAGCTT